>JADBBT010004476.1:0-10184 GCA_015711505.1 Sylvilagus bachmani | reverse complement strand
CACACCTCCCCCTGCAAGGGGTCTCTGCACACCACCTGCCTGTCTCCCTGTAGGTCCGCACCTCCCCCTGCATGGGGTCTCTGCACACCTCCCCTGCACGGGGTCTCTGCGCACCACCTGCCTGTCTCCCTGCAGGTCCGCACCTCCCCCTGCACGGGGTCTCTGCACACCTCCCCCTGCACTGGCCCTGTCTGCACACCTCCCCCTGCACGGGGTCTCTGCACACCTCCCCCTGCACGGGGTCTCTGCGCACCTCCCCTGCACGGGGTCTCTGCGCACCTCCCCCTGCACGGGGTCTCTGCACACCTCCCCTGCACGGGGTCTCTGCGCACCTCCCCCTGCACTGCCCTGTCTGCACACCTCCCCTGCACGGGGTCTCTGCGCACCTCCCCTGCACGGGGTCTCTGCGCACCTCCCCCTGCACAGGGTCTCTGCACACCTCCCCCTGCACGGGGTCTCTGCACACCTCCCCTGCACGGGGTCTCTGCGCACCACCTGCCTGTCTCCCTGCAGGCCCCGCCTGCCCTTTTCTTGACGTGTCCAGCACTCTGTGTGGAGCTGGCACCCAGGAGCTGCTTTGTAAATAACAAATGAGGGGCAGCCACTGCCTGCAATGCCTGCCTCTCAGATGAGCGCCAGTTCAAGTCCCAGCTATCCCACTCCCAACCCAGCTCTCTGCTGTGGCCTAGGAAAGCAGCAGCAGATGGCCTGAGTGCTTGGGGCTCTGCAACCATGTGGGAGACCTCAAAGGAGTCTCAGGCTTCGCCAGGCCATTTGGGGAGTCAATCAGCGGATGGAAGCTCTCTCTCTGTCACTCTGCCTTTCAAATAAAAAATGAATCCTTAGAATAAACTCATGAACAATGAGTGGGCAGCGCAGGCTTGCCCGGCCTCAGCACTGCTGACGTTGTCGGCCAGCTAACTCCTGGACGGGGGCTTCCGTGTGCTGTGGGATGTTCAGAGGAGCGGGTGTCAGCCCGGTGCCCCGCCGCGTGCCGAGGGTCTGGGTTCCACTCCCGCCCCCCGCTCCCGGCTGCAGCTGCCCACCAGAAGCGGTATGGCTCAGGTAACTGGTCCCCGCCCAGAGGGAAGGGCCGGCGAGGGCACTGTGAGAGCCCTACTAGGTCTCCATTCCGCACACACACACACACACACACGTACACACACATGAACATGTGGAACACACAAACAATACACCTGCACACATAAGAACACACACGTACTCAGAATCCATCACAAACGGGCCCGGCCCCAGAGGGAAGGTCCAGTGATGGTACTGTGAGAGCCCTGCTAGGTCTCCATTCCAAACCTGCCCAGCTCCCAGGGCCCCAGGGAGAAGGGGAGGGAGGCAGCGTGCAAGAGCCCTGCCCACGGGGCGTCTGCTGCGGGCCAGGCTTGGTCCTGGATGTCTGCCCCACCACTGGGGTGACAGCTCCGCCGGCAGGCTGGCCACACACCGAGGCTCCCCCACGCTCCACCGCCAGAACGAGGTCATCTCCCACAGCCAGACTGTCGCCACTGGGCTCTCACTCCCGGTGCACCTGCCCGGCCCCCACCACCGCACTTCCTGTCCTCCAGGATCCTACAGGAGAGCACACAGAGGTATCGTCAGCCCCCTTCTGACACAGGAAAGCGAGACACAGGTGGTTTCGGCAACTTGCCTTGAACAGCGCCACTGGCCACAGAAAGGCTGGGGTCAGGGGTCTGGGGCAGAGCCAAGGAGGGGGAGGAGCAGGCACCTCCCTTCCCCGGTGCCTCAGGCATCCCGATTGGCTGCAGCTCTTCAGCACCGGGGCTGGGGGACAGGGCCAGGGCGATCCTGCCACCCCACCCGCGCCCCAGCTTCTCCCACCAGCTCAGACACTCACACACATGTGCACACTGTCCTCCACACATGTGCACAGCGGCACACACAGCTGCCATGTGAGGGTGGAGGTACAGGCTGGGGTTCCAGGCGCAGCCCAGGGCCTGGACAAGCACCCTTTCCTAGGCGTTCCCGACTTCCTCCCTGAGATGGGACTGACCACCTACCTCCCTGGTGTGAGTTAGGGGCAGTGGGCCAGGCGCTGAGCAGACCCCCAGCGCTGGGAAGGTCTGCACCGCTGCAAACCCACGGACGTGCAGCTCCCGTGTCAGCCTGGGAGGCTGTGCGCGTGCTGGGGGCATAACGTCATTTGGGGCTGGCGTGCTGGTGTGCCAGGTAAAGCCGCCACCTGCAGTGCCAGCATCCCACATGGGTCAAGACCTGGCTGCTCCACTTCCGATCCAGCTCTCTGCTGTGGCCTGGGAAAGCAGTAGAAGATGACCCAGGTCCTTGGACCCACGTGGGAGGCCAGGAAGAAGCTCCTGGCTTCAGATCAGTCTAGCTCTGACCATTGTAGCCACTTGGGGAGTGAACCAGCAGATGGAAGACCAACCTCCCTCTCTCTCTCTCTCTCTCTCTCTCTCTCTCTGCCTCTCCTTCTCTCTCTGTAACTTTCAAATAAATAAATAATTTTTTAGAAAGTCAGCATTCTCCACTTGAGTCAAGTGTCCGGGTCCTGGCCGCGCAGCCTGGGGACACGGAGGTGGGACAGGTGGTACGGGCTCCGTCTGGCACAGGGCAGCACCAGGTCTCAGGGCCCAGCTCCTCTACACCCACGGGGCAGGCTTTGGAACACTGCGAACTTCCTGAGCCCACAGAGGAAGACAGGCGTCCACCCACACTCAGAGCGTCTGCCTTCCCTTCACGGGGGCTGGGTGTTCCTTGCACGGATGAGGAACAAGCACTTGGTGGCCGGCGGCCGGCACACTCACGCCAGGCTGCTGGGCTGAACACGTGGCCCAAGGCACCTCAGCCCCCTGCAGCATCGGGGTGCTGCTGCCCCCAAACCCCAATGCCATGTCCCAGACACTGCGTCGCCGGGGTCTCTGCACCTCCCCTGCACGGGGTCTCTGCACCTCCCCTGCACGGGGTCTATGCACACCTCCCCTGCACGGGGTCTCTGCACCTCCCCTGCACGGGGTCTCTGCACCTCCCCTGCACGGGGTCTCGGCGCACCTCCCCTGCACGGGGTCTCTGCGTCCCTCACCCCAGGGACGAGGGTCTGGGGCAGCAGCCCCGACCCTCAGCCCACACTCTGGGACACAGCAACCACGTGGGAATTTACCAAGCCAGGCAGAAGTGGCACAAGCGACGCTGACCAGAAGGCCGGACACGCAGGGATCCGGCTGGCTCCGGGCCAGGCCATCTGTCCTCGGAGGCCACCAGCCGCGGCCAGGCCATCTGTCCTCGGAGGCCACCAGCCGTGGCGCCTCCTGCCTGGGAGAGAAGGCTCAGAGGTGGGGGCTCCAGGGCTTACACCCGGCCAGGAGCACAGCCGCTCACGGCAGAAGGGGCCGGGACCACCGTGCTCGGTGCCGGTGGCTACGATCGCCAGGAGACAGTGCCGGGATGCTGAGCGACTGGCGCAGGCCTCGGCTGGGTCCGTCCGCCTTTTGAGCCTTTCATTCCTATGGATTCAAACCCCTGCTGCACCACACGCGGGGAAACGGGGTCCTTCCAGGGGACTCTGCCGTTGGGCTGCTTACTGGATCACAACACACAACGACCAGGGGCGGCAGTCTGCCCCCCCAGGAGGCGGGGCGGGGGAGACACCCCTAGGGGCAGGGCGGCCCTCAGAGCTGACAGCCGCACAGGGGTCCCCAGAAGCTCTGGGTAGCTGGCCAGGCCTGGCACATGGCATCTAACTCAAGAGCCATAAGCGACGCACCTGCGCTCACTGGGCCGGAGACCTGGCCTGGGTCCTCGGTCCCTCGCCACCTCAGGGGACCACACCTCCCCCATTCAACACCATTCCCCGCCAGCCAGCGAAACAGAAATAAACAAACAGCATCAGCCTCGGCCGCTCCCAGTACTCACACCATCACGGGGGCCTCGGCCGCTCCCGGTACTCACACCATCACGGGGGCCTCGGCCGCTCCCGGTACTCACACCATCACGGGGGCCTCGGCCGCTCCCGGTACTCACACCATCACGGGGGCCTCGGCCGCTCCCGGTACTCACGCCGTCATGGGACAGGCATCCTGCCAGTGCCTGCACAGGGACAGCCCCAGTGTGGTCCTGGCTGCCTTCGCTCACCGCACGCACACACACACGCCCCACCCACAACTCATCACCTACTACCTGCTCTCCCAGGGCACGTCCCCTCCTCTGCACCCACGTGTCCAGGCCCCACCCAGCCTCACACACGTCATGTGTCACTTCCTGTCACTTGGGTAGCCCAAGGTGGCCTTCATTTCCCAGATCTCCTGCCTCCCCTTGCCCCTTGGGGGCTGCAGCCGACCCCTCTTCGAACTCCTAGGCGGCCACTGCCCGTCCACACCCCGTGCTCCCGCTGCCCGTCCACACCCCGTGCTCCCGCTGCCCGTCCACACCCCGTGCTCCCGCTGCCTGGTGCTGCTTCCCGGGCCCTGCTGGGTGAACGGCTGGGACACAGTGGCTTCTGCCCCCCAGGAGGCGGGGCAGCGGAGACACCCCTGAGGGCAGGGTGGTCCTCAGGGCTGACAGCCACACAGGGTCACGAGTACGTCCCAGCCACACCCTGCTTGGCGCCACTGCACAACCAGAAACCACTTGGGCAAGGCTCTGGCCGCAGACGTCTGCACCTCCCGAGTGGGCAGGCACCAGACGCCACTAAGCCGGAGCATAATAAAATTACACGTCCATCTCCAGCTGGGCCTGGGAGCCACGAGGAGAGGACACAGGGCTGCCGGGCCCCCAGCTCGGCTAGCATTGGAAAAGTCACCTCCCGGCTACAGGTTATTTGAGAGGGGGAGAGAGGTTGATTTTCCGTCCGCTGGTTCACTCCCCAAGTGCCCGTCTTAGCCAAGGCTGGACGGGGCTGACGCCAGCACCAGACGCTGAGCCCGGGCCCCACGTTGGGGGCAGGGACCCCAGTCCTGCACCTGTCACTGCCGCCTCCCAGGGCCTGCGTCACAGGAAGCTGGAGCCGGGCCTCACAACCAGGCACTCGGATGTGGGAGGTGAGTCCCCGACCCGCTGCGTGGCTGCGCCAGAGGTCAGCCCTCTGCCGGCGCTCATCCGGGGGGTGCAGGGGCACTGCCGAGGGCTCGCAGACAAACGCCATTCAAGGACGCGTTGCTGCCCCTAGGCCCCCATCCCTCCCCAGGGACACAAAGCAGCTCAATGCGGATCAAGGACCTGGACGTGAGACCTGAAACCTTGAAACTCCGGGAGGCAGACACAGGGAATGCACGGGGCACCAGCACCCCCAAGCACGGAAAACAAAGGTACAGGGAGAAGAAGGGGGTCTCGTCAAAGAAAGAGCTTCCGACAGCCATGGGAGCAAACACCACACAGCAGCGACGGCCGGACGCCCGCATCCCGCCCCGAGCCCGGCTCCCGGCCCGGCTCCCGGCCTCTCACCCCCTCCCACCACCGTTCACCAGGGGAGACAGCAGTGATGGCCGGACGCCCGCATCCCACCTGAGCCCGGCTCCCGGCCCGGCTCCCGGCCTCTCACCCCCTCCCGGCCCGGCTCCCGGCCTCTCACCCGCCTCCCGGTCTCTCGCCCGCCTCCCGGCCCGGCTCCCGGCCTCTCACCTGCCTCTCGCCCGCCTCCCGGCCCGGCTCCCCGCCTCTCGCCCCCTCCCACCACCGTGCACCAGGGGAGGCAGCAGCGACGGCTTGAGGACTTGAGTCTCTGCTCACACGTGACATCAGGAATGAGCCTGGCTCCTGGCTCAGCCTGGTCAAGCCCTGGCTGTGGCAGGCGTTCAGGGCGTGAACCGGGAGATGGCAGACCCCTCTCTCTCTCTGCCTTTCAGATAAAATGAAAATAAGTATTTTTAAAATATATGCATTATAAGATAATCACTAATACAAAAAATTAAGTCAAAAGGGGAGATAACAGAATCAAAAAACTTAATTAAACTCATATGATCTAAACACGTGGGTTTAAAGAACCAGAAAATCAGATTGGACCTTTTAAAAGGACCCAATTCTATACAGTGTTAAAGAGCCCCATTTTTAACAGAGACACAGATAGGGCTGGGGAAGACACACACGTGGACACTGACACGAGAGAGCTGGAACAGCCACGGGCATCTCAGACCGAGGGATACAGAGACACCGCCGAGTGACAGCGGGTGAGGACACGCCGCCTCGTGCGACCGGACAGCATGGCGTCTAAATCGAGGGCGGCCCTGTGGCCGGGCCACGCAGACGAGCTCCAGCTGTGTCCCGGCACAGGCCCGTGGACCCCAGGTGCCGGGTGGATGAGCAGCCGCCCACCTGCTCTGTCCTTACTTCACATTCTCCTTCCCAGCCCAACCCTCGGGAAGTGGGCACTCGGCCTGTGTTCTGTGGGGCCCTCAGGGGGCTGCTGGTGGATGGGATGGGGGCATGGCGGCGCAGCGGATCACGGGAGCAGGCGCCCCACGGGGGGCCCGGACCGGCCTTGGCGAGGGCGCGGAGAGCTAAGGCGGCCGCAGGAAGGGTCTGAGGAAGCCACCCGTGCAGGCCGCAGGACAGCAGCTCCCTGGGTGCCCACTCTGGACTGGGGGCCGCCAGGCCTGGGTCTCTGCTCCCCCGACCTCTGCGAGCTGAGGAAGCACAGGTCGCCCCCGGAAACCAACCCTAACTCCGCCCGGGAGGGAAAAGCCAACGTGGGCTGGCCGTCAGCCTAGCAGCGGGCACCTTACCTCAGTCATGAGCCCTGAGCACCCACACACTTCAGCTCTGAACCTCGTGGATTCTTAGGCTGCACACCCACCCAGCAGATGAGCAAACCGAGGCACCCAGACAAACAGTCTCAGCCCGGCGTGCACAGCTGGTAAACTCCGGAACCGAGAACCATCCAGAATGTTCTAGGGGCTTCTGATGCTGCCGTCCAGTACAGCCCTGGCCCAGAGAACAACAGGGACTCCTAGGAGAGTCACAGAGGACGCTGCCTGTGGCAGGCCTGCCACCCTGGCAAGGAACAGGTGCTCTACGGGGTGCACTGGGCCAACTCAGCCCCGCACGTGTGCTCGCCAGCCGCAGCTCCAAGGAGTCCCCGGAAACGCGAGCTCTGGGTACAGAACCTGGACGTGTTCCTGCCCATCACTGTGCACACAGCATGGGGAACCACCGACACACCCAGCATTCACCGTGTATTGGCTTCCTAGGTGTGCAGGAGGATGTGCATAGACCTCATGCCAACTTACATACGGGGCTTGAGCACACGTGGATTTAGGGCCCCCTGGGGGTCGTGGTTCCCATGCCCCGTGGATACAAAGGCTCAAGATGTGACCAACACCACCAGAAATATGCAACAGGTGCAGAGAAAACTGTCAAAGTGGGTGCCCGTCGGTGTTAGCTGCCGACACGGCCGAGGCCCAACACATTCTGGAAGGGTGTCCAGTGTCTCCAGAACACTCTAAAGATGCCCCCATAGAGACAGCTTGGGAAGAAGGCAGGCAGAGGTCCAGAGGAGACATACAGCGCAAGGCAGAGCTGCAGCCCGGTCTACGAATGAATGGAGGGGTGTGGCCGGGCAGCATTGCAAGCCTGGGTGTCCCAGGGACGCGGCCGCTGCTGAGCTGGGGGCACGGCCGGCCCTCCCTCCACCACGGGCTCGGGCAGCAGGCGGGAGTTGTGGCGGAGGTCTGCCCACAGCCCCTCTGATATGCTGATGCCCTGTAAGGTACAGGAGCCTGTGTGGCTCTTAGTGTTTGCCAGGCACTGTGCCAGGAACCAAGGTGGTGGACAGGGCACAGGGTCTGCCCTCAGGACGCCCAGATGAGCAAAGCGGCACGGGGATGGACTGTACTCAGACCCGCCCCGCTCAGGTGGCGTTTTCAAGCCAGCCCTCAGGAAACAAGGCAGGAATCCCAGGTACAAACTTACAAAGTCCGGACACTCTGCTGGGCCCCTGTAGCCACCTCACCAGGAACAGCAGGCGCAGGGGTGCGGGGAGTGAGTCTCGTGCCCCTAAGACAACCTCTGCCTGTGCTGAACTCGGGGCCTACAGAAGACAGCTGACGCGAGACGCCAGACGCGAGAGGCCAAAGGCCAAAGCGAAGCAATCAACACAAGTGTCACTCATTCCTGGAAACAAGCCTCAGGACAGTGAGGCCGAAGGCTGTACAGCAGCGTTCTAAGATCCCTTTGAAAGAGCAAAGCAAAGGGTGAGCATCTGGCACAGTGGTTAAGCTCCCGCTTGGCGGGAGTGCCAGGACGGAGCCCTCAGCTTCCTGCCACTGAGCCTGGGAGGCCGCAGAGGAAGGCCCCAGCACGCGGGTCCTCGCCACCCATGCGGGAGAGCAGGCTGAGCTCTGGGCTCCTGGCTGTGGCCGGGTCCAGCCCCAGTCTCTGCAGGCCTCTGCAGAGTGAACCAGCAGGTGGAAAACGCGTCAATGTCTCTCCCCCACCCCATCACCATGACTTTTAAATAAATAAATCCATCCTTCAATAATACACCCAACGGAGATCACACTTGCACAACAAACCAGGGGCTGGCGCGGTACGGTGAGCTGAGCGGCCCCCACGACTCTGATCCCCCAGCGCAGCACTGATTCCAGGCCTGGCCATTCTGCATCCAATCCAGCTCCTGCTAGTGTGCCGGTGGGGGGGCAGTGAAGACGGCACAGGTATCTGGGCCCCTGCCACGTGGGAGCCCCACATGGGGCCCTGGGCCCCTGGCAGCAGCCTAGGAGCCCCGCTTTTGTGGCTGTTTGGGGCGGGGGCTGGGCTGGAGAGGCGGTGACACCCCCTGCCCCCCGCTGCAAGAGGACCAGCCCCTCTCCCCGGGGAGGGGGAAGCAGGTTCTGGATGCCACTGGTGACGTTCCCGTCGCCGTCTCCCTCTGAGATGCTCCGGGAAGCCGCATCACTCCTCAGGGCTGAGGGATGGAGGCTGGGCTCAGGGGTGCAGCGGTTCCACGAGGTCACCTGGCTCTGCTGCGGCGGCCACAGCCCTGCAAGCAGGAATTCCCCCGGGCACCACAGCGCACGGAGGCCTCAGGACCGGTTTCTCTCGCCTCCTCCCTCCCACCGCCTGCGCTTTGCGCACCTCTTCTGAGTCCGCCTTTGTGACGCAGAGGCTGCTGGTCCCTTTGGGCTGAGCCCTTCTGCCCCTAACGGTCACGGTCACGCAGCCCTGCACCAGCCGTTCTGTGTTTCTCTGTCCCTGCCCCCTGCTTCCCCCAGGGCCCTGCTCTGCTTCTCCTCGCTCTGTCCTTGCACTTGTCCCCAGTGTCCCTCATGGCCTCAGTGTCCTCTGCCCCTCCACGCTCAGCTGCTCTGGGCAGGATCCCCAGACCTGCACCTGCCTCTGCCGGCCTGGCCCAGAGGGTCACTGTATGTGCCAGAGGAGGCCCGAGCCCACATCTGAGCCCCCACGGCCCCCAGTCCACGTCTGAGCCCCCACGGCCCCCAGCCCACATCTGAGCCCCCACAGGACCCGAGCCCACGTCTGAGCCCCCATGGCCCCCAGCCCACGTCTGAGCCTCCACAGCCTCTGAGCCCACGTCTGAGCCCCCATGGCCCCCAGCCCACGTCTGAGCCCCCACAGCCCCCAGCCCACGTCTGAGCCCCCACGGCCCCCAGCCCACATCTTAGCCATCGTGGCCCTGAGCCCACGTCTGAGCCCTTACTGCCCTGAGCCCATGTCTGAGCCTTCATGGCCCCCGAGCCCACATCTGCACCCCCACAGCCCCCAGTCCACGTCTGAGCCCTCGCGGCCCCCAGCACAGCACCAGGGCCACTTCACTTGCAGCGCATGAGCGAGAAGCAAGGTGACGGCTGCAGCCATTAGAGCGGTGATCTCGGGGCTCGAATTGGCAGAGAACGGGAAGCCTGGACAGAAGTGGCTGCCACCGGGGCATGGTGTGCTCAGAGCTGTACCAGAGGCCCGGGCAAGTGCCAGGCGAGTTCAGAGGCTGGCGAGACGGTGCTGGAAGTCGCGGTGGCATCAGCGGAGCAGGCCATGTGTCATATCTTCACCCCCAGACAACACACACAGGGCACGAACTCTAAAGGACGAGCTGGCTGTGACCCAGGGCATGGCCGTGCTAGGAAGGGACGCTGCTGTCCACCGGAGCAGAGCCCAGGAGGAGCCAGAAGGAGCCAGGAGGAGCCAGGAGGAGCCCAGGAGGAGCCCAGGAGGAGCCAGGAGGAGCCAGAAGGAGCCCAGGAGGAGCC
>JADBBT010004475.1:0-10186 GCA_015711505.1 Sylvilagus bachmani | reverse complement strand
CTAGAACCCAGTGTGCCGGCACCGCAAGGTGGAGGATTAGCCTATTGAGCCACAGTGCCAGCCACATAGAGTAGCTTTCTCAACCTGATCCATGAAATTACCAGCAACAATGAGCAGTATAAGACAGTATGGGGCCGGCACCGTGGCTCAATAGGCTAATCCTCCGCCTTGCGGTGCCGGCACACTGGGTTCTAGTCCCAGTCGGGGTGCCGGATTCTGTCCCGGTTGCCCCTCTTCCAGGCCAGCTCTCTGCTGTGGCCCGGGAGTGCAGTGGAGGATGGCCCAAGTGCTTGGGCCCTGCATCCCATGGGAAACCAGGAGAAGCACCTGGCTCCTGGCTTCGGATCAGTGCTGTGCACCGGCCGCGGCAGCCATTGGAGGGTGAACCAACAGCAAAAGGAAGACTTTTCTCTCTGTCTCTCTTACTGTCCACTCTGCCTGTCAAAAAAAAAAAAAAAAAAAGACAGTATGGTTCCATTTACATAAGGTGTTTAGAGTATCCAAATCATAGAGACAGAGATGAAATGAATAGAAGACGCCAGGGAGTGGAAGTAGGAGGAAATGGGCCATTATTATTTAATGGATACAGTGTTTCAATTTTACAAAATTGAAAGAATTTTGGAGATTGATAGTGGTGTTGGTTATACAGCATTATGAATGCATATAATGCCACTAATCCATACCATTTAAAAATGGTTAAAATTGGGCCAGCGCCATGGCTTACTTGGTTAATCCTCCACCTGCGGTGCCGACATCTCATATAGGCACCGGGTTCTAGTCCTGGTTGCCCTTCTTCCAGTCTAGCTCTCTGCTGTGGCCTGGGAGGGCAGCAGAGAATGGCCCAAGTGCTTGGGCCCCTGCACCCGCATGGGAGACAAGAAAAAAGCACCTGGCTCCTGGCTTTGGATTGGCATAGATCCGGCCATAGCGGCCATGAGGGGAGTGAACCAATGGAAGGAAGACCTTTCTCTCTGTCTCTCTCTCTCACTGTCTATAATTCTTACCTGTCAAATAAATTTAGAAAATGGTTAAAATTACAAATTCTTTAATTTTTTTTATTTTTCATCAATCATAAAATGGGAAGACGGGATGAATGTTCAGTTCAGTGTTCAAGACGATGCTTGGGACAACAGTATCACATATCAGATTTCCTGGTTCAAGTCCTGGCTCTGTTTCTGATCTGGCTTCCTGCTGAAGCACATCCTGGAAGACAGTAGGTGATGGTCCCTGCTACCCATGTGGGATATATAGATTGTGTTGTGGGGTCCTGGCTTTGGTCTGGTCCAAATCAAAATGTTGTGGGTACTTGTGGAGTGAACCAGTGGAAAGATTATCTTTCTGGATTGCTCTCTCTCTCTCTGTATGTGTGCATGTGTATCTCTTACTCTTTGTCTCTTTTTTCCCTCCCCTTCAAGTAAAGAAACTTTAAAAGGGGGGAGCTTTTTTAAAAAGACCAGTGTATGAATAAAGTTTATGCCTAAATCATCTGTGTCATAATTATCCCCATTCCAGCATTCTCAGAAGAATACCATCAATAACACAGGCAATAACTGTAGCCATATTTAAATATGTCATTCCTTGATTCATTCTGAACTGGTTTAACCCTGTTTCTCTTAGCTGCTCTCTTTCAAACCCAAAAAACCTGCTAAGAGAGACCTCACTTTTACCATCCTTTCTTTCTTCACAGAAAGCAATGTCCTTAATTGCCCCACTCTTATTGGAGAAACTACCTCTGACCTGTACGATCTTAACTCTTCTCTCCTGCTGTTGGGTGTATCTTCTGGTACAGGTGCAGAGAGTTTGATGCCAGGGTTGAGAATCTTTCAGTGGACATATGAGAAGGTTCTGTGGTCAAGGTTGAATTAAACTTTTGTAATGGGTCCATTATTGCTCTATTCATAGCTCTATGTTTATTCTGGACCTTTGGGTACAGTGGAAGGTGATACTGAACCCTTGAATTGTTTCAAGAAAGTCTTGAGAGTACTAAATAGTCTATAAAGAGCCTGCAAACACAAACTCCAACAAATGGTGGTGAAATAACCAAATCAGATTCATTTTTGAGGAATAAAAAGCTATAAAGTGTTTATTTCGCCATCTTCAATAGCCATCAGCTGTTGGCCCTTTTTGGGATAAAGACAATTGTTTTCTCCAAAGTAGTCTGCATCCAGTGATGGAAAAATTTGGTTTATCAAGGTCATTCCCTTCTCAGCCTAACTCAAGACAGCTTTGAAAAGTCATACCAGCTCCAAACTCTCTTCTTTTGTTGAACCTGCATGCAAACTCACCCCACTCTGCAATCCTGCTTCCTTCCCTCACCCTTTACAGCTGTAGAAAAGTACTCCTGGGACCAGCGCTGTGGCGTAGTGAGTAAAGCTGTTGCCTGCAGTGCCTGCATCT
Source organism: Sylvilagus bachmani (assembly GCA_015711505.1). Classification (NCBI taxonomy): domain Eukaryota; kingdom Metazoa; phylum Chordata; class Mammalia; order Lagomorpha; family Leporidae; genus Sylvilagus; species Sylvilagus bachmani. Next base: position 7,789 of record JADBBT010004475.1, on the reverse strand, counting down.
CATATGGGCACCGGTTGGAGTCCTGGCTGCTCCACTTCCGATACAGCTCTCTGCTATGGCCTGGGAAAGCAGTGGAAGATGGCCCAAGTCGTTGGGCCCCTGCACCCATGTGGAATACCTGGAAGAAGCTCCTGGCTCCTGGCTTTGAATTGGCACAACTCCTGCCATTGCAGCCACCAGGGAAGTGAACCAGTGAGTGGAAGACCTTTCTCCATCTCTGCCTCTACTTCTCTGTAACTCTGCCTTTCAAATAAGTAAATCTTTTTTTTTTTTTTTAAAGCACTCCTTAAGAAACATCTGTGTCATAGAGACTGCTTCCTGGGAAACTCCTTCTGGAACAACTACCAAACAGCTTGGTTTTCTTCAGAGCAGAGTTTGTAAAGAGGAAAGGAAGAAGAGAGGAATGAACTATAGCCTTGGGTGAGGTGGTAGACCTCCTGAACATGTGAGTTGATTCTGCAAGCAGATGTGAGCATGTTGTGAGGGTCAGAGTAACGGCAGCTCTCTGACAGTAATGTGCAATATGTTGTGTTGTTAAGAGAGGCGAGAAACAAACATATTAGGATATCAGGGCCATACCACAGATCCAAGATAATGAACAAGTAACACAGGATTTTGCCAGTGCAAAATGGAGAAGGGGTAGGCATATCACACAGATAGGAGCAGAAGATCTGGGCAGTCCATTGCAGGAAACAAGATAGAATGAAGGAGGAGCAAAAGGTGGTGGCCATAATTGGGATGATGGGGATAGTCTCCAGGAGATCCTTATTTAGGGAGAAATGATGTATTCCAGGTGGACTTGAGGGGCTGGAGTTGAGGGGCTGAAGGTAATTTAGGTGAAGACTTACAAATGGCTACTGAAATGAGGAACTCATCAGCAGGATTAGGATAGCAGTATTTACTTGAAAACCATCTATAGATGGGAGATTTAAGTCACAATTTAAGCCATAATAATTAAGAGGCAATACCTAAGAGCAATACCATAGAAAGAGAAAGGAAGAGAAAAGTTTAGAGAGGGAGCTAAAGAGATTGGGAGAAAACATGGGATGGATGCAGCACGGAACCTTTACTTCCAATAGGTGGGTACTGTGTTCTAAAAGACGGCTGATAGCTGATTGAATTCTGTTAGTCCCAAGAACAGATTTTAACAAGAAAGGATGAATCAGATTTTCCTGCAGTACACATGATTCTAACTGGCAAGAAATCAATAGTGGCTTTCCATAAAGAGCAACATACAAGCCAGTTGTAAGAAAACCCAACTGGAGCCAGCACCATGGTGGGTAAAGCTGCCACCAGTGAAGATTCCATATCAGAACGCCAGTTCAAGTCCCAAGTACTCCACTCAGGTCCAGCTTCCTATTAATGCACCTGGGAGGGTGGTGGAAAATGGCCTAAGTACTTGATCCCCTGCCAACCACTTGTAAGACCCAGATGGAGTTCTGAGCTCCTGGCACCCTCCTGGCTCAGCTGGGCTATTGCAGCCATCTGGGGAGCGAAGCAGAAGATAGTCATTCTCTCTCTCTCTCTTTCCTTTCAAATAAATAAAATAAATATTAAATAAATATTAAAAAAGAAAACCTAATAAATATTAAATAATGTTAAAAATATTAAATAATAAAAATAAATATTAAAAAAGAAAAGCCTGAGAACTTTAATATGTAACCTGAAACATTTTTGAGAGAAACTGGAATGGCCACACTTGACAAAAATTTTAAAAGTGTCTTCATGTAGCAAAAGAATGATTTACACCAGACAACTTTTATATTCATTACTGTAACCATAATGGTACTTTCTTAAGGCTAAAGCTGAAATTACAAGCATTTTGGCATTCCAGGAACAATAGAAGCCAACATTTGATTTCTCATCAGAATAGTTGTTTATCAATAGATCTCTGCAGACAGTTATTATTCTTAGGTCACTCTGACACAAGAACAGAAGAATAGTATAAGGTGGAACACAAAGAAACTTGTACACGTTCTTGAGTCTCTAAATTACACTCCACACAAAGAAGAGGTGAGATGTTTAAGACATTTCAACAGACATTTAGTGTTTTGAGAAATGTATGCTGACCATAAGAGAAAAGAAGGCAATCCAAGGAGAAAGGCTTGGGTACAGGTAAATGAAATGGCTCTGGCTCTATTTCGTTAAGTTCTCAGAAAGCTGTGTAGGTACTCCTTTCATGCTGATGTATTACATAATGCCATGTTTAATTTGTTGTGCTTATAAATTAAGAAACAATTTATTGCTCAGCCACAAAAAAAGAATGAAAATCTTTCATTTGTGGTAATGTGGATGGACTGGAGGACCTTCTTTTAAGTAAAATAAGTCAGGCACAGAAAGACAAATATCACATGTTCTCATTTATGTGTGAAAGTTCAAAAGATGATCTCTCAGAAGTATAGAGTAGAAATGTGGCTAGCAGAGCCTACGAAGGGTGGTGAGAAAAAGGAAATGGAGAGAGGATTATTAGCAGATACAAATGGAGAGGATTTAATGATAAATGAAAAATGGAGAGTAATAAATGATACATAGCAGAGAAGGCTAACTGGCATGGACAACATTTAATTCTATATTTAAAAATACTAGGGAAGATTTTGAATGCTTCTAACAAAAAGAAATAACAAAGGCTTGAAGTCATGGGTAGGCTAGTTATTCTCATCTGATCATTATGTGTTGTATGCGTGTATTGAAATACTGCCTTGTACAATTATCATGAATCAAATAGAAATAAAACATTTAAATATGAAAGAAAACTAAAAAGTCCTCGTACTCAAATATTTATATGAGGTGAGGCCAAATACTCCAATAAAAGGAGGAAAATATTGTCAATTCATTCAATTTTAGCTTTCTTCTTAGGATACATACCAAGTGGATAGCTGTTCATACAAAATAAGACTTTTTAGATTTTTAAAGATGAATGAATTTCAGAAGAACATCCCTGGACGTTCTTTTACCACTTAAATTTATGTAATTTCCAATTACTCAGAAAGGCAGACTATGCATATATTGCATACCACTTATTTTATATGACTATTACAAATATTTTGTACCATAGGTAACCTCTCTGGCTGACTTGCCTACAATATTTGATAGTTAGTTAGGTGGTTTGGAAGCTTCATTTGGTTAGAAAGTTTTGTATATATTTATTTTTATTATAGTGAAAGAGAAAGTAAATTTTGAATTTCTTGCACAAAAGTGAATGATATCTAAAATCAAACTTCTTACACAAAAAAAGTGATCAGCAGTTAGAAATCTTGGTGAAACCCACTTTTAAGTCAGTTTTTTCCTGTTATGGAAGGATTAACCCCAGAAGCACCCCTAATGTAATAATCCCACCTCCTGCTAATACCCTTCCTGCCCTAAGCTATTGTGAGGCTTTTGAATGCCTCCCCACACCACTCAGGGTGTGAGAGAGGGTAGTCTGTGGGACATGTGATGGGGCTGACCATTGTCCTGAGGCTTACCCTAGAGAAAGGGAAAAATGTGGTGTCTAGAAAGCTACAGTCACAGTTCTGTACCGACTTTGCTTGAGCTGCAGTGATTTAGAAATGAGACTGGTCATTTTTGGCAAATATGACTGTTCAAAAATGGTCAGAGAAAGTAGGCTTGGCTTATGAGCAGATGATCATGACTTTATTTTGCTTGCTGTTTTGATTTTCTCTCCTATCAGAGGATTTTATGTCTGAAACGTTTATAATAGAGAAGATGACAAAGAGGCTCAACAAGCTTCCTGAACAGTAACTCACCCAAGACTGTTGGATGTCTGAAGTGTCTAATGTCAGTGCTTCTGATGTGGGTGACTTTCAGATATCTCCTGGTCCTGAAATGGATCAATGTATTGGTTCTAAGTGTATCTGAGCAGTTCTCACACTTGTGTCAGTTACCTAATGGGGAAGGGATGTTAGCTCTGGAAATGCAAGAACGATGCCTCAAAATTGAATTTGTTTCTCTGCTGTAGATGATGTGCTAGGTTGGATATCTAAGGTGAAGATATTATATTTGAGAGAGAAGTGTGGTCAATTTTCTGATGACTTTGGGTCAAGTTTACATGTAAGTTGAAAAATAGTCACAAACTTACATATAGGAAATAACTCTGTTAGAATCTAGACATCCTCTGGATGCAAAAAGTCTAGAGACTTTATTAGAGTCCAGAAGATTCTGTATGAGTATTAAATCAAAGCTGTCTATGAGTGCATGCCCCATGCTTGCTAGTTATGGCACTTAGTCTGTATATGGAATCCTAGATGGGTTGAAGGTTATTTGTTGTATAAATATGCATAAATAATGCCCATTATTTATAGTAAATAATATATCCTTAAAATATTATATGTTTATTAATTTATGTTAAACAAATATTATTCAAATATATCATCCATATGTAACATGTGTTATTCATATGCATTATTTATATATGCTCATATGAATATATTATACACATATTAGAATAGGTAACTTGCTCTTTCAAATATGTGCCTACATTTAAATTCTCTTGGATTTAACCTTCAAACACGTCAAGATCTAAGAGAACAAGAAGATAAATTGCAAAGGATTAGGATTTAGGCTTAAACTTGAATTTAATTCTAAGTAATCTAACCCTAAATTCAATTGATTCAATGCATAGTTTCAAAATAGCTACCATTTTCTTTGTGAATTAACCTTAGTCATCGTCTCCCTACCCACTCCGCATCTTTCCCAACTATTTGGACACAGTGCTCTACTCCATCCTACTAGACCTCTTTCTCCCAGGTTTGCTTGCAACTATAAATGATTATGTGACCTAGTTGTAGCCTATAAATTGCAAGCCTATATCCACTGATAATGATTATGGAGTGTCAGCTCCTTTGGCCGCAAAAGGAACGATGCTGCTCGCAGTTAATCGGTCTTCAAAAGACTTTTACTTAGAAGGAGTGGGAAAGAGAGTGGGGGACCGGGAGAAGGGGGAGAGATGGCGCGCACGTTCCTTAAGGGGGAAAGCTGGCGTGCCCCCCTCCTTCTCCCGCGGTCTGCTTATATACCGAATTCAACCAATCACAGTCATTCAATCACAGTCCATGCACAGAGTTCTCCAGTCCGCCACTTGATCATGCTCAGCTGTGGAGTCAGGGCATCAGCGCCATCTTGTTGTTTTCCACAATCCTCAGCTAGATGGAAAGTTCAATCAGCTGCTACATCCGCATTACTGCTATAAGCCAAGCCCAGCAGGGGGGGTCCCATGGCAAGCCTATCCATGGGTCCCCACAATGGAGATGCTTTTCCTTTGCTTAAAAAGGGATAGATGTGGCTGAGCTGAAACTATTCTCTGAACTTGCCCCTCTTTTTTTCTGTTTTGAATATAGATGTGATACCTAGAGCTATGAAACCAGTATGTGACTCCAAGGAAAGTCAAGAGTCTCACAGAAATATGGGCTTGATATCCTTGTGTCACTGAATTCAATGCAGCCATATGTGTCAAGGCTTCTCATTAGATAAGAAAAATAAAGTCTTTTTTGTTTAAGCTACTATAATCAGATTTTCTGTTGCTTGAAGCTTAATGGATCCCTGGATGATATACCATCTTACAAAAATTATTTGAAACTTGGTTTATAATGTTTCTCATTTTCTAATGATTGAAATTTCAATCTTATTATTGAATGGGAAATGCTTTTTCTCAAGTAGAAATCATTTTTTGTACTTTCATACCTGGAATCTACTTTTAAGACCATAGTCTTTCAATCAAAAACTCCATTTTGGAGGCTGTTTGCATAATAAAATTGATGAAATATTTTCATTCAGGAAAAGCGTAATTAAAAACTAGAGCACAGGATAAAGAAGGAAAACTAAATTGGCTAGCTGACATTTTTATTACTTTCTTCATATATATGAAAAAAGTTCATCAAAGTAGATTAATGACTCCCACTATTCCAGTTTCAGGTCCAAAATGGGAATGCTCTCAGAAATAAATGAAACCAACATTAATAGATTATTTTATGTGTGCTGGGCACAAATGATGAGAATAGTTAGACCTGATTCCTACTTGGAAGGTCCTTACAGTTGTTGGGACAGAGTGAAAATGTGAAAGAGACATAGAAAAGTATAACAGTTAGAATTCAGTAAGTGAATAATGAAAGTATGGACATTCTAGAACAAAGTAGAGCTACATAGACATACACAAGGGAAAGTTTTTTATCCCAGGAGTCATATTCGTACTGTAAAATATTTCATGCATTCAACATGTCTTCATTGATCCATTCAAATATGTTCCTTTTTGCAAAAGTCCATGATTGACACTGGACTTCTGGCTTTCTAGGTTGTGAATTCTCGTGATTTTATGCTGTATTTTGATACTCTATCATAACAAAAACTTTAGGGCAAGAGACAGGACAAGTTGGGAAAGTGATTACTTACAGTGGTCACACTTGAACTGGTAGGGAAATTGCAGGGGCTCAACCAAAGTCTTGGGCAAAGCCATAGAATCTTTATGAGCTTTGCAGCCTACTGGGAAGAATAGGTAAAGAATGGAAATAACTTGAAAACTGCCCTAGAAAGAAACCTCTACCACACCTATAATTACCACTGCATTATTTTCATTTGGACAAGCAGGAAAAATATGAATGACTATACCTGTATCCCCAAATAACTTTCCTTTTCCACACATTTTGGAATCAACACTCAGTATAATCTGAATACTTCACTGTAACTTGTCCTTACGAATTTGATGACACTTAAAGAATGACTCATCCACTTACCCCAATAGGCATTCCAGGAAATTGTCCTTGTTTGTTGTCATTTTCAAATGATGCAAAAGCACAAAGGAGTGAGAGAAAAATAATTACTTTTATTATCTTATCCTAAAGGTTAAAGAAACACCTTGTTCTTAAAAGCTGTTCCCATCATTTGCAAATTAATACAATGCTAAAGATGCAAACTATCTATATAACTTCTCAAATTTCATTAAAGTTAATCACAAGTCCTTTTTAATGTCTTTGAGAATTGCTTCAAGTGACAAAAAAATCAGAAAATATCCCCATGGGACACATTCAGTTAATTGCAATTTACTTTTCAGCTCATTCTTTAGCCATAGGCTGCACAACTGCATAAAACTGAAAAAAGTCTTTGGAGGACAAATGCCAGTCCAACCAGTTATTTAGTATGACATAATTTTAAATGACCTATTGATTTCCTGTATATTTTTAATAAGTCAGGGTGATGCCAAAGAAGGAGGTACCTTTCTCCGAAGGGAGGAGAGAACCTCCACTTTGACTATGTCCCTGTCAGAACAAGATCCAAGTCAGCGAACACTAAAGGCTTCCATAGCCTCAGCAACTCATGACTATAGCCTAGGGAGATTACCGACGCCATAAACAAGAGTGACAAATTGTTAAATCAACAACAGTGGTCACTGTGTACTTACGGCCCATGTATGATCTGTCCTTAATGTGCTGTCCAAGGTGAAGTAATGCAATAACCAGTACTGAAACAGTATCTTTACACCTTGTGGTTCTGTGTGGGTGCAAACTGATGAAATCTTTACTTAGTATATACTAAATCGATCTTTCGTATAGAAAGATAATTGGAAATGATTAAAAAAATTGGAAGCTACATAAAAAGCAATCAACTTAAAAAAAAATATCATGTAGGATCTCTGTCCTTAATGTGCTGTACAACGTGATGTAATGCTACAACTAGTACTCAAAGAGTATATTTCACTCTGTGATGATATGTGAGGGCAAGTGGTTTAAAATCTTTTCTTAACACATACTAAACTGAGCTCCTGTATACAAAGAGAATTGAAAAAGGAATCTAGATGTGA
>JADBBT010004474.1:0-10186 GCA_015711505.1 Sylvilagus bachmani | reverse complement strand
ATGAGCATCCAGTACCTCTCAGGGTAGAGTAAGGCTCCTCAAGGTCACCAACTCTCATGACCTCTAACACATGCTGGGGAGTTGTGGAAGGCCCTATGGAAGACCAGCATCTCGAGCTGACCGCCAAGCACCCATGAGACCTTTGTGGTGTTCCAGACCTCACCTGTTGTCATCATGGCTTCATTGTTCCTGTTGCCCTAAAGGGGAATGTAGGGAAAGTGAACATTTTTGGTATGGGAAGTAGGAAAAAAGAGTATTTCTTGGACACAAGAGGAAAATTCATTCTCAATATTGTATATAGTCTCTACGGGAGGTACCTGGCCAACGGAGCCATAGATGGCAACATCACTATTTTTGACATCACAACTGGGAAGCATCTGCATACACTGGAAGGCCATGCCATGCTCATTTGCTCCTTAACCTTTTCCCGGGCTTGGGGCTCCTCGTCACTTCCTCAGGTTATGGCTATATCAAGATGTGATGCACAGCACGCCAGCCTGGCTGGCACACTGAGTGGACACGCCTCCTGGGTGCTGTCACCTTTTGTCCTGATGACACGCACTTTGTTTCCAGTTCATCTGACAAAGTTTAAATGTCTGGGATGTTGGGACAAAGACCTGTGTCCACAACTTTTTTGATCACTAGGATCAGGTCTGGGGAGTAAAATGCAGTGGAAAGGCCTCAAAAGTTGGGTCTGTTGGTAATGACCAGGAAATCCACCTCTACAGCTGTCCACTGTGAGCCAGTCTCCGTGCTCAGGCTGCAATGAGAATGCACTGCTCCATCGTGACATTCCTTTCCTTGCCAGGCACTCTAGAGAAATACAGCTTTTATTACGGCAGAGACTCAAGTTTTGTAGATACAGTAAAAATCTGTCCATTTTATTGTGGATGCAGTTTGTACTTTAATATAAATAAAGCATTCTTAATGCAAACAGTTAAAAACAAAAAGGCATACATGAAAATTACTTTTTTAAACAGTTAGCAGCTGAATATATTGATTAAAATGGGTTATAGATACCAGAAAGTCCACAGTGTTAATATAGCAAGGGGATGAAAATGCAAGTATATCATCAATCCAAAATGTTTCTGATCCATGCATTTGTTGATACACATTTTTAAACATTTTGCATGATTTTCCAATGTGCAGCGTGAATACAAATAGAAGAAAAACTCCGTTGGTACTAATCCCCATGTCATTATGGAAACATCCTGTGGGAAGTTCCTCCAGGAGGTTGAATGCAACATGGATATTCATTCGATGGTTGTACTCTATGAGGTAGGCATACACAATTTTAGGTTGAGACATCCACGGGTAATCGAGAAGGAATGAAATTTGTAGGGAGATGACGGAATCTCATGGAATAGCCTTTCCACATTCATGCTCCCAATATACTGGGAGCATGACTAGGATGGATGGTTGCAAAGGTCTTTACACAGGTACCAATTAGAGAGGATATGGATACAGAGTCCTTGACAGAATTAGTATAGCAAGGGAATGAATTTACAAGTATTATGGAATAAAACATTGGAAATCCCTACATTCCTTGAGAATAATGTTCTCAACGTTTTGCTTAAATTTCCTACTTGTGGATTAAATAGAATAGAGGAGCAAAGTAAATCTGTGTTGCTCTTAACAAGCATCTCTATACAGGAAGCAGCACTGGGAAAATTCTCTTTGAATTGAAATGCAAGTTTGATGTTCTTAGGATTGCCATACCCTAAGAAGTAGGCATGTGAAATTTTAGGGTTCAGAGATGTAGCGGTCACAGGAGGGCTGGTGAAATGTGTGAGGGGGATCCTAAATTCTCATGGGGGAGCACCTCCAGATTCCCATGGTGTGCATTGCTTTGCCTAGACGGACACTGGAATGTGGATGGATGAGCTTCTAGGACCACTATAGTTAGAGTATGTGTTGCCCATCACAGGGTCTGTGTGCCTTCCAAATTGATGAAAATTGATGATACGGCCAACATTTTTAAGGTATTGGAGAAATATCACTAAAAGATTATATTATTGTGGTGAAAAGATTTTAGACTCTTTACTTTTCTTTAATGATATGGGGTTTTGTATAGGATTTTCAGGAATTTCATACTTTGTGATAGAATACAAAAGAGGAACATGAGAAATTTCAGTTGGTCCTGACAAGCATCAGGGTAAACAGTGAGCAAGAGGGACGATGCTATCTGGGCCAGAAGTGCAAGTGGAATGGTCATTGTATGTGCATTCCCCTGTAGCGTAGCAATAAGGCAATTTTAAACTTATAACTCTCAGACCATAACCTAATGAGTGATAAAAGCTGTAGAGAATGGTGGATCATGATAGAACAGCACTTCCACCATCATCCTCTGTACTGTTCCCTACTTAGTACTGGTGACTGTCATTATAAGCATAAAGAACCTCTAAGGGTAGAGTAAGGATCCTTAAGGTCACCAACTCTCACGACCTCTAACATACTCTGGAGAGGTGCAGAAGGCTCTATGGAAGACTGGCATCCTGAGCTGACCTCCAAGCACCCTTCTGGCCTTTCGCCACAATGACCTGACATATTGTCATCATAGCTTCATTGGGTGAGAAGATACAAACTCTTTCAATTTCTGCTTGTTGTTGAAAATCCTTATTTCTCCTTCATTCATAAATGAGAGTTTTGCAGGATACAGTATTCTGGCTTGATAGTTTTTCTCTTCAGACTTGAAATATGTCTCGCCAATGTCTCCTTGACTATAGGGTTTCCAGGGTGAGTCTAATTGTGTTTCCTCTGTGATTTGTAAATTCTCTTGTGCACATTTTAATATCTGTTCTTTGTGTTTCACTGAGATGAATTTTGCTACAATGTGTGTGGTGTAGTTGTTTACAGGTCATGTCTATTGGGGGTTCTGTGTATTTCTTATACTTGGATGTCTCTTTCCTCAGATTGGGGAAATTCTCTGTTATTTTCTCATTACAAAAGCCTTATAATCCCTTCTCTCTTTCCATACCTTCTAGAATTCCTAGGATCTGAGAGTTGGGCTGCTTGATAGAATCTTTTTTTTTTTTTTTGGACATGCAGAGTGGACAGTGAGAGAGACAGAGACAGAGAAAGGTCTTCCTTTACCATTGGTTCACCCCCCAATGGCCCCTGCGGCCAGCGCGCTGCGGCCGGCGCATCACGCTGATTTGAAGCCAGGAGCCAGGTGCTTCTCCTGGTCTCCCATGGGGTGCAGGGCCCAAGCACTTGGGCCATCCTCCACTGTACCCCCGGCCATAGCAGAGAGTTGGCCTGGAAGAGGGGCAACTGGGACAGAATCCGACGCCCTGACCGGGACTAGAACCCAGGGTGCCAGCGCCACAAGGCGGAGGATTAGCCTATTGAGCCGCAGCACCAGCCGCTTGATAGAATCTTGTAAATCTACAACTGTGATTTTTAATTTTCTAATTTCTTCCTCTTGTATTTGGCCTGACTGTACTATTTCTGGGAATTTGTCTTCTAGTTATGATATTCTTTCTTCTGTCTCTTCTATTGCTAAGACTTCCCACTGCATTTTTTAGTGTCTATTGAATTCTTCACTTCCAGTATTTCCATTCTGAATTCTCTTTATAAAATCTCAATTTCTTGGGAGCACTTTTCATTTAGATCATGAATTTGTTTCTGATTACTAATAAGTAATCTGACTGTTAATTTTCTGAATTTCTTTTCTGGAATATCCTCAATCTCTTCTTCTTCAGCCTGCATTTTTGAAGATTTGTATTGCTCCTTTGAGGATCTCATTAAGTCCTCCTTATTCTTATACAGAATTTTTCCTTTGTTCTGCAGTATTTCTGGTTGATTTCATTTTTGAATTGTGACTTTGTTCCCGTGGTGGGATTTCCCTCAGCTATGAGCTGCTGTGTGTCTGTGTGTTGCAAGTGGAAGCATGCATCCCTGCCTCCAGGAGCCCTGTTTACATCTAGATTGTGATGGTGGTGTTTACCAGGACTTTGGTGTACTAAGCCCCGCCTACTGGGGGGCTGAGCTCGCTTCTCACTGGTGCATGGTAGCCCAGTTTAGGGATACACTTTGTTGTACAGCTTGTGTGGTAGAGAGGAAATCACTCTGAAATGTTGTGATCCTTATTCCCAGGTGAGGGGTGTTGGGAGGTGGTTTCCACAATTAATTGGTGTGTGCAGAGGAGGCAAATGGGTCAGTCCCCAGCTTACAATCAAAAATGTAAACAATATGACATCTCCCCTGGCTGTGGGTCCAGTTGTGGTGAGAAGGGAGACACAGATGTATTGTGAGATGCCCAACCTCTCCAGTTGTTATAATTTCTCAATCTTCCCGCTTGGAGCTTCAAACACAGTTTGCCAAATTTCCCTCCCCTCTGATATCTGCAGTTCCATGGACTTGTGACCTCTCACCTGGTTCATTGGGGGATGGCTCCAATTTCCACATTCATCTCTCTGGGGTTCCTTCGCTGCAAGTCTACCTTTTCTCTTTCTCTTTGCTCCCTTAGTGTGGACCTGAGCAATCTCAGGTGGAAGCCTGGGCTACTGTTCATGAACTCCTCATGATTCCTTTTCTGGCTTGTGTTCCCTCTGCTTATTAACTATTTTTCCCAGAGTTATCTGAACATCCTGTTGCTATACCACCATCTTGGCCCTTCATAGTTTCCTAATGCCTAATACCTACCAGTTAAAGAATTCAGAAATTCCACAGTGTTACTATAGCAAGGGGATGGATGTGCAAGTGTATTAACATTTAAAAATGTTTTTTATCCACATATATCTGAATAGATATTTTTAAACATTTTGCATGAGTTTCCAACGTGTGTATAGAATGCAAAAGGGAAAAACTCTGTGGGTTCTAATTAAAATCTCAGTCAGTGAAGCACCTCCAGAGAGATCTTGCTTGAGGTAGAAATGCAGGAAGGATGGACATAGGATGGTCATACCCTATGAATTAGCCATACAGAATTTTAGGTTCAGACATCCACTGCTAATGGGAGTAGTAATGAAATGTGTAGGGAGATGGTGGGATCGTGTGAAAAGGACTTCCACATCCATGCTGTGTGCACTATTATCCCACTCTACGTGGATTCCCCAGGAATTGTGAATTGTTCAGCATTTGGTAACTCTCAGGTAGTGTAGGGTATACCCATTTCATTGTAATTGGTGTCCTCCACACTGATAGTTAACAGTGGAGCTGCTGACAAGATGAAATGGTAGATCATGAGCTGCCTTAAGGGACTGCAATTAGATCTTCACTGCCTCCTGGATCTTGCATGTTGTTAGAATTGATAATTGTTTTCATCTATTTCCTATCTCATAGTTAGAGAGTTGAAGTTTGGGAATATATGATACAGTATATTTCTAAAACAAGCCTTAGAAACTGTGTGACAACTATACATGATTGTAGTGTAAAAATTTTTAAATTCCTAACTTTTGTTTTTGTGAGAAGGCTGGCCCCAGAACATTGCACAGAATTTGCAAGAGTTTCATTACCATAGAAAAGAAGAAAAAATGGCAATCTCATTGGTCCAGATAGAGATCCAAGGGAAAAAATCATCTGAGAATATTCTTCTTAGGAAGAGTACGAGTTGCACAGACATGGAATGGCATTCCCTGTGAAGTTGAGATAAGGAAATTCGGGGTTACCATACAAGTTGTTAATGGGAGGAGGTTGGAAATGTGTGGGGGTTGGGGCTTAATGGGGCAGGACCTCCACATCCATGTTGTGTGCAGTGCCCTACCTAGAACAGCAATGGAGTCTGAATCCATGACCTTCCTGTGCTGCTCTGTGTGGAGTACAGCTCATTAATATCATCCTTTGTGTTGCCCTCCAGAGAAGAAGAGGGGTTGGTGCTGCAGACTCCTGGAATTGCTGAAGTCTTGGGCTTCCTTAGAGGCCACCTGGACCTTAGATAGTTTCAGAAGATTTTGCTTGTTGTCTTCCATTAATGAGAATTCATACCAGTTAGCAAGATAAAGTTCAATAAGACGTGATGCAGCAATGTTTTACAGTTTACTGGAGAAATGTAATTAAACCCCCAGATTACTGTGATGTGGAATATTTGGGATTCCTTACTTTTATTTCATTATTTACACAGTACTGGAGTGTTTTACAGATGTTTCATCCTTGCTAATTGGATAGAAAAAGGAACAAAGGGATTCTGTATAGGTCCTGACAGGCAGCTAATTAATCAGTGGGCAGGTGAGCAGATTATGCCTGGGCCAGAAATGTATGTTGGATGGTCATGGGATGGCCATCACCTATGAATTAGTGATCACAAAGCTTAGGTTTGAGATATTAGAGTGTAATGCAAAGAGTGATGAAAGCTGTAAGGCATTGTGGATCCTTATGAAGCTGCACTGACACATTCATGCTGTTTGCATTGGCCTATTAGTGAGGCACTTAATGACTGTCATTATGACCATTCAGTATCTTTCAGAGGACAAAAAGATGGACCAATTCACCAATGTCTCCAACTGTCTTACCCCTATATTTGAGACAGAGAAGTTAATAAAGCTCATCAGAATGCCAGCATCTTGAGCTGCCATGCATGTACTAAGACTTTGTGAGCACACTGACAAACATACTGACAGCATGGTTAGAGTGGATGGTTGCAAATGCCTGTAGACAGGTACCAATTAGGTTACTTTAGAGAGGACTGGGATACAAGGTACTTGACAGAATTACTATAGCAAGGGAAGAAAATATAAATCTGTTTTGGATAAAAAGCAGAAATCCTTACATTCCATGATACACAATTTGTCAGTGTTTTGTATATATTTCCTGCTTGTGGATTAAATAGTAGAGAGGAGCAAAGTAAGTCTTTTTTGACCTATCAACCATCTCTGAACAGGAATCCCCTCTGGAGAAATTCTCTTGGAGTGAAATGCAAGTTTGGTGGTCCTGGGATCATCATAACCTACAAAGTAGGCATGTGAAATTTTAGGGTTCAGAGATGCTGGGGTACTGGGAGAGTTGAAGAAATGTATAGGAGGAACATAAATTCTTAAGGGAGAGCACCTCCAAATTAATACAGTGTGCATTGCTCTACCTACAGTGGTACTAGAATGTGCATCAGTGAGCTTCCTGTACCCTTCTGGGTATAGTACGGCTCGCCTATCAAAGGTCTATATGCCCTCCAGTTAGGAAGTCAACGTGGAGCTGCTAATGCCTTGAATTGTGAGAAGCATGAGCTGTCAGCATGGACCACAGTTAGACTGTGGATGCCTCAGGACCTCAATTCTTGTCAAAATAGTGTTTAGTAATTTTCACCTATGCCCTAGATCTCCTTTCAATAAGAGAGATAAAGTTAGAGAATTGATGATACAACCAACATTTTCAAGGTACTAGAGTTAAGTGACTAAAACCTTACATTATTGTGGTAAAAGTTTTTACACATATACACTTCTTTTCATGATATAGGGTTTCCCAGAGGATTTTCAGGAATTTAATACTTGCTGATAGAATACAAAAGAGGAGCAAAGGAAGTCTCCATTGGTACAAACAAACATCAAGGTAAACAGTGAGCCAGAAGGAGGATTCTACCAGGGCCAGAAGAACAAGTGAGATGATCATAATATGGGCATCACATATAAGGCAGCAGTAATGAAACTTAGGCTCCAGAACTCAGACCATAACACCATGAGTGAGAAAAGCTGTAGAGGAAGGAAGATCCTGATAGCAAAACGCTTGATGACCATGCTCTGTGCAGTTCCCTACTCAGTGATGCACTGGTGGCTGTTGTTATGAGCATCCAGTACTCTCAGTGTAGAGGCACATCAAGGACACCAACTGTTAAGACCTATAACTCATGGTGGGGAGGTGGGCCAAGCCCTATGGGAATCCCAGCATCCTAAGCTGACCTCCAAGTACCTTCAAGGCCTTTGTGGCCACAGGGACCTAATATCATGTCATCATGGCTTCATTGTTTCCTTATGCCCTCTAAAACATACTAGTTAGGGAATTTGGTTATAAGGGGATAGGGAAACCAGAAAGTTCACAGTGTGACTGTCACATTGGGATGGAAATGCAAGTGCATTATCATTCAAAATATTTTTGATCCACACATTCCTTGATACACTCTTTTAAATTTTTGCATGATTTTCTAGTGTGCACACTGAATAGAAAAAGAAGAAAACTCTGTGGGTCATAACCACCATCTCAGTAAGGGAAGCACCTCTGGGGAGATCCTCCTTGAGATGGAATGCAACATGGATGGTCATTGGATGTTCATACACTTTGAGGTAGGCATATAACATTTTCCGGTTCAGACATCGAGTGGTAATGGGAGAGATGGTGACTTGTGTATGGAGATGGTTGAATCATATGAAATAGCATTTCTGCATTCATTCTGTGCGCACTGCTCTACCACACTAGCTAGAGTATCTGGGAATTGGGGATGGATCAGCATCCAGTAACCCTTGCATAGTGTATGGCTCATCCATTTCATCGTATGTGGTGCCCTCCACTATAGTAATTGGCAATAGACCTGCTTACATGTTGAAAATCTTGAATCACGAGCTGCCTTCAGAGTCCACAGTTAGATCTTGGCTGCCACCTAGATCTCCAATGTTATTAGAATGTTTTAATTGTTTTTATCTATTTTCCTAGATTTCATAGCACATAGAGAAATGAAGTTTGGGAACACAAGATGCAGTATACTTCTGCAACGTACCTTAGAAACTGTGTGAAAACCCTACCTATTGTAGTGTGAATTTTTTTTTAAATTCCAAACCTTTGCTTTTTTGAGAAGGCCAGCCCCAGAGCATTGCACAGAATTTGCAGAACTGCTGATATCACAGAAAAGAGGAAAAAAGCATTCTCACTGATCCTGATAGATCCAAGGAAAGAAATCGTCTGAGAATATTCTTAGGAAAAGTTCGTGCTTCATGGTCATGGGTTGGTACTCTCTATGAGGTAGTTGAAAGGAAATTTGAGGTTACCATACCAGTTGTGAATGTGAGGAGGTAGGAAAGTTGTGGATGGTGGAGCCTGATGGCCCAGGATCTCCATGTTCTAGGTAGGGCACTACACACAACAGCGATGGAGTGTGAATCCATGACCTTCCTGTGCTGCTCTGGGTATAGTATGGCTCATCAATATCATCCTCTGTTTTGCCCTCTGGACTCGACACTGGATTGCAGCTGCAGACACTTGGAGTTGCCGAAATCTGGGGCTTCTTCCGTGTTCCACAGTTAGGGCTTGGCGACCACTTGGAGGTTAAATATTTTTTATAATGATTTTACTTGTTGGCTTCCATTAATGAGAATTCATAGCAGTTATGGAGATAAAGTTTGAGAGCGTGGGATGCAGCATAGGTTTTCAGTTACTGGAGAGATAGAATAAACTACCAGATTACTGTGATATGGAATAATTGGGATTCCATACTGTTATTTCATTATTTTTACTGTCCTGGACTATGTTGCAGAAGTTTCATCTTTGTTTATAGATTAGAACAAGGAAAAAAGTACTTCTTTATTGGTCTTGCCAGGCATCCAGGTAATGAGTGATCAGTGAAAGGATTCTGCCTAGGACAGAAATACATACTGGATGGTCATGAGATGGTCATCCCATATGAGTTAGTGATCAGGAACCTTATGGATGAGATAGGAGGCTGTAATACAAGGTGTGATGAAAGCTGTAAGGCATTATGAATCCTTATGATGCTGCACCTGCACTTTCATGCTGTGTGAACTGGCCTATTAGTGAGGCACTGATGACTATCATTATGAACATCCACTAACTCTCAGAGGACAGTTAGATTCACCAATTGACGAATGTATCCAAATGTCATACCTCATAGATTGAAGACGGGGAAATGAGAAAAGCCCATTGGAATGCCAGCATCTTGAGCTGCACACTGACACAATATATTGAGAACATGACTGGAGAGTATGGTTCCAAATGCCTTTAGACAAGTACCAATTAGAGAGGTTGCTTTCGAGATAATAGAGATATAGGCTACATCACAGAGTTAGTATTACAAGAGAATGAACATACAAGTATTATAGAACAAAACAACAGAAATCCTTACATTCCATGATGCACAATTTTCTCAACATTTAGCATGAATTTCCAGCTTGTGGATTAAATAGTAGAGTGGAACAAAGTAAATCTGATTGGTCCGAACAACCATCTCTGTACGGGAAGCACCACTGGGAAAATTCTTGTTGAAGCAAAACGCAAGTGGTTGTCATGGGATCTGCATACCCGACAAAGT
>JADBBT010004473.1:0-10189 GCA_015711505.1 Sylvilagus bachmani | reverse complement strand
TGTGAGGAGGTACTCAGGGCAGGGGTGAGGTCTGAGTGTGAGGAGGCACTCAGAGTGGACGAGCCCGGGGTCCGTGAGTCCTCACTGAGGTCAGTGGACAGCGCTGTTCTCTCTTCACCCCCGTGGAACCGGCCTGTGTGTGGAGTGGCTGGGGGCAGAGTCCAGACGTGAACACTTCCCTGCACACTACTCCGGCTCTTGTGGTTGGCAGGCCGCCCCCATACCCCACCTCCTCGGACAGCAGTGTGCCAGCCCCCTACGCCCCACCCCCCGGGACAGCCATGTGCCAGTCCCCCACGCCACACTCCCTGGGACAGCCGGGTGCCCAGCCCGGGGTCTCATGCCCCACCCTCTGGGACAGCCGGGTGCCCAGCCCGGGGTCTCACGCCCCACCCCCTGGGACAGCCGGGTGCCCAGCCCGGGTTCTCACGCCCCACCCCCTGGGACAGCCGGGTGCCCAGCCCGGGGTCTCACGCCTCTCTCCTTGGCGTTAACAGATGGGCAAACACGACGAGGCCTGGATGATCCTGAAACGCGTCCATGACACGAACATGCGGGCCAAGGGGGCCCCCGAGAAGGTGTTCACGGTGAGTTTCGGCCGCCGGCGCTGCAGCAGGGGCCCCCGCCTAGCCTCCTGTCTGCTAGGGCGCGGGTGTGGGCGTCCCCGTGGGGCAGGGCTGGGGACCGTTGCTCCTGCCACGGAGAGACCAGCCTGCTGGTGACCGCGTCTGCATCCCGCTGCAGCTGCCTGGGAGCCAGGCCGTGCCGCTTCTCAGGCCTCCTGTGGCCCGCAGGCTGGCTGGTCCCGCCCTGCCTGGGGTCTTCCTTGGGCAGCTGCTGGTTAGACAGGAGCAGGCGCTGTGTGGTTCAGAGGCAGCTGTGTGGCCGTGCTCACGGTGGCCGTCGCCGGGCCGTGTCCGGTCGTGGCCGCCACCCGCGTGTTAGTGCCCTCTTGCTGACCACGTCCCAAAGGCTGGAGCTGTGTCTGCTGACTCGTTCCTGTAGCGCTGAGCCTTCTCTGGCACACTGTTCCTGCCCTCTTGTGGGCACTTGGTGGGGAGCCGCCAGCTCCCAGCATGGCCACTGTCCTGGCTCTGAGCTCTCGCCCAGCTCGTGTTCCCGGAGGATTGCGCCAACCCACAGAGCCACAGTGAGCTCCTCCCCCCCAACCCCGCCAACCCTGGCTGCTGGCCCGAGTTTTGTTTGTTGCAGTTAGAAAAGCCAGTATCAGTGCAAGTGTGATTTCTGCACAGATGTCCTCTGTGTTAGAGACGCTCCGTGGCCAGCCACAGGAGATCCCCGCCAGAGGCCCTGCCAGCTTCCATCCCCAGCTTCCTCTCCAATCCCCTTTAAATGTACTTCTTCCAGGAAGTCCTCCTGGATTCACTCCCTGCTGCCTCTGATTCACTGCTTCTGATTCTTTGGCTTCCGTAAGAATGTGCGTCCTGGTTCACTATGGCTTCTACCCCTGTTGTCAGGCAGGGCCACAGGACGAGCTTCTGCACTCTGGCGGTCCGGGCCCACATCCTGGACTGGGGCTGTGTAGCTCTGTGGCCGTGCACGGATGCTCTCGGGCAGCACGGTGCAGCCACTGTCAGCCTCAGACAAAGCTCTGGGACGGGCCAGCCTGCCAAGGGTTAACTATTGCTTTTGTGCTGTGATATGGGACCCCCGACGCCAGAGGCTCTGATGGGGTGTGGCTGCCCAGAGAGCGTGGCCTGGGCGAACGCAGTGATGTGGTTGCCACTGCCGCGTTTGAACGGTCCTCGTGGGGAGTGGTTAGCGGAGCTGTTGGGCAGTTGGCCGCCCGTGCCCGATCTTCAGTTTCATGGCCTTTGAAATTCAGGCTTGGTTTGCTTGGGTAGGGCTGTGGGAGACCTCCTGAGCGCCACGTGGGTTTCCTGGGCTCCCGCTGAACGGCTCCGACGTGGGCAAGTGGCCTTACGCTGCGGAATGCGACCTCAGCCTGGAAACCAACACGGAGCCTGGGGTCCGCAGGGAAAAGCCCAGGCTGATGGCCTCAGGCCCGGAGCTGCGCACGCTCAGGCTGGGAGCATGTCCCATGGAGAGCGCACAGCATGCTGGGAGTGTCTTATCCCAGCGTGCCGGAGCGTGGCTGCTGCTGCAGTGGGTTTCTTTTTTTTCTTTCTTTCTTTTTTTAAAGATTTATTTATTTGAAAGTCAGAGTTACACACAGAGAGAAGGAGAGGCAGAGGTAGAGAGAGGTCTTCCATCCACTGGTTCACTCCCCAATTGGCCACAACGGCTGGAGCTGGGCTGATCCAAAGCCAGGAGCTTCTTCCCGGTCTCCCACGTGGGCGCAGGAGCCCAAGGACTTGAGCCATCGTCTACTGCTTTCCCAGGCCACAGCAGAGAGCCGGATCAGAAGTGGAGTAGCCAGGACTTGAACCGGCGCTCATGTGGGATGCCGGCACTGCAGGTGGTGGCTTTACCCACTGTGCCACAGCGCTGGCCCCTGTAGTGGTTTTTACCAGCAAGAAAAGGGGACTGGAGAGGTTCCCGTGGGGGGAGGAGTCTGTGCAGCAGTTAGGACGCCTGGGACCCGGTGTCCCGTGTCCGAGTGCCAGGGTTCGAGTCCTGGTTACACTTCTGATTCCAGCTTCCTGCAAGGCAGCAGTGACAGCTCCCGCCCCTGGGCCCCTGCCACTCTCGTGGGAGGCCTGGATGCAGTGCCCACAGCTGCAGCCTGGCTGTGGGCACTGGGGAGTGAGCCAGGAGACGAGAACTCGCTGTCCATCCATCTGACTGCTCACACACTGGGCGATCATGTTAGTCATGTGGAAATGGGTCCCTGAGGGGCTGGGGGTAAGAGAAAGAACCCCGGGGCAGTGCCGAGGGACCCCGGAGAGCTGCCGCTCAGCCCAGGGGACGCCCTGCCTGCTCGGCAGAGGTCCTCAGGCCTGCAAGGAGAGCCATGGGCCGGGCGGACTCCCCTGCTCACAGCCCCCGCCGGTGTCTCCAGGGAAACCTGCAGAAGGGGAGGGGCTGGGCACTAGTATTCCCTGAGTCACGTACATAACGGCCAGTTACAGTCATGACACTTGTCACTGTCAGCACACACACACGCACACGCACACACGCGCACACACATGCACATGTGCACACACTCACACACATGCACACACGCACACAGACATGCACACATGCACGCACACACGCACACATACATACACACACACGTGCACGCACACACACACACACACACACACATCGAGTCCCAGATCCCAGGGAGTGAAGCAAAGAAAACGCCCATTTGCGAGGCTGTGCTATGCCTGGGTCTGTGCTCTGGGGTGCCTCCTGGCTGGGGTCCAGTTAGCCCAGTGGCCTCCTTCAGCCGTGGCTGGAGTTTAGGATATCTGTGGGGTGTCCATGAGTATCCAATAATATCCACGGCATATCCATGGGGTGTCCGTGGGTGTCTGTGGCACATCCATGGAATATCTATGGGGTGTCCGTGGGTGTCTATGGCACATACATGGAATATCCATGGGGTGTATGTGGGTATCCGTGGCACATCCATGGAATATCCATGGGGTGTATGTGGGTATCCGTGGCACATCCATGGAATATCCGTGGGGTGTCCGTGGGTGTCTGTGGCACATCCATGGTATATCCGTGGGGTGTATGTGGGTGTCTGTGGCACATCCATGGAATATCCGTGGGGTGTATGTGGGTATCCATGGCACATCCATGGAATATCTATGCGGTGTCCGTGGGTGTCTGTGGCACGTACATGGAATATCCATGGGGTGTATGTGGGTATCCGTGGCACATCCATGGAATATCCGTGGGGTGTCCGTGGGTGTCTGGCACATCCATGGAATATGCGTGGGGTGTCCGTGGGTGTCTGTGGCACATGCATGGAATACCCGTGGTGTCTGTGGGTGCTGGACAGCTTGAAGCCCAGGCTGCCGAGCCCTGCTGCAGAGCCGGCTGGGTTAGTCCTGTGCAGCCCCGTGAGCCCAGCAGAAGAGCGTTTGCAGAGCTGCAGCCCAGGAACTGGGGGACGCGTCCGGCGCCCAGAGCCCGTCGGCGCAGAGGCTCCCGGTGCAGGGACTGGGCTGTCCCTGGGCCCCCAGCCCCAGCCCTGCTCCTCTGCCGCGTCTCCAGCCTCTGCCTCGGCCGCAGGGAGGGCCGGAGGCGCTCTCACGCCTTGTTTCTGTCCCGGACGGACAGAGGTTTGTGGAGGAGGCGATGGCGATGGTGGAGGTCTGTGTCTGTGCTTGCTTTTCCGTTTGTCCTAGGATTTCGAGGAGGTCGTCTGCAGGCTCCGACCCTGACGACCTGACTGAGGCCTCGTTGGCCTGGGGTCCCCTTGAGTTGGCGATGAGCCAGACCCTCGCGGGGCCGCCTTTCCCACCGCTGACCTGAGGGGACGCCAGTGCTGGCTGCTGTCCTCCAGGGGGCACTGAGCTGCACCACCCAGCCTGCTCCGGGTGCTCTGGTTTCTTCCAGAAAGTCAGGGAAACCCGGGAGGCTGGGATTTCCCTCTGCTGCTTCTGGGGTGTCGACAGCCACGAGGAGAGGGCCAGGAGCTCTCGGGTGACATCGACGCTTGCAGGCAAATCAGATACAGATGGGAATTCACTGCGTATGGACCCACGGATGGAAGCTTCCCAGAGGCACAATTGGGTCAGTTCTGCACGGGGAGCGGGGCTATGACTTCTCGCCTCCTTTGGCTTTCCAGGTTTCCAACATCAAGACACCCAAGCAAATGGACGAGTTCATCGAGATCCAGAGTGCGACAGGAACCTGGTACCAGCGCTGGCTGGTCAGGTTCAAGACCACGTTCAAGCAGGTGCATGTGGGGCCGGGGTGGCTGTGGGAGGCTGACCCTTGGGAAAGCGCTACAGGGCTGCAGGGGGCTGCAGGCAGGGCCGCGCCGTTCCTCGTCACGGGGGCGTGGCCCGGCCCCTCCACGGCTCTAACCGCTCCGAGGCGGTTTATCGGGGAGTCGGAGGCATGCACTTTCTAAGTCCCTCGCCCTCTCTCCTGTGCGCCTTCCTCCCTGGTGTGGGCTGCAGGTCTGGGACAATGCTCTGTACTGCGTGATGGGGCCGTACAGGATGAACACGCTGATCCTGGCTGTGGTCTGGTTCGCCATGGCCCTCAGGTAAGTCCCCCTCACGCAGCTTCCCTGGCCTCCGGGAGCCTCCCCGGCCTCACCTGTGCGTCGCCCACCACGGTTGGATCCAGCTCCCGGGCAGGGTTTGTGACACGGCAGAGGTTTCTGGCTGCAGGTGACCGGCGGCCAGGTCCACTGGCTTTGGGCAGAGGAGACCTGTCGTCCTTCTGACAGGGACCCCGGAGGAGCGAGGCCAGCGGCGTTTGGGCCTGCAGCTGGGGCTGGGGCCGTCGGGGCTCTGGCCCTGCTCTAGGGTCTGTGGACTGGGAAGTGTCTCAGGGGAGGAGCGGCCTCTTCCCCAGCTGCCCCTCACCCCATCGCTATGGAGGTTTTGTTGACGAAGACTGTGTGTATGCACGTGTGTGGCTTCATGTCTGATCAACACTGGGAAGTCACAGCCACGCTTGAGCTGACGGACCCCCCCACCCCCTTGCCAGCTCCTGTTCTTGTGTGTGCACGTGTGCGTGCGTGTGCATGCGTGCACATGTGTGTACACGTGCGTGTATGCATGTGTGCGTGTGTGCACATGTGTGCATGTTTGTGTGTGCATGCGAACGTGTGCATGTGTGTGTGTGCATGTGCACGTGTGTGTGTGTGTTCCCCGCAGCGTTGTTGACAGATTGTTGGCTGCTGGCTCGTGGCCACTGTGGACTGATTACCCGCCCCAGCTTCCTTTTTTTCAGCGAGGGGTCCCGGCTCGGAAGCCCCCAGCCCACTTTCCCTGCCGTTACGTAGCCAGAGGCTGTTCCATGCCTGACGCCTAACGCGTGCCCAGAAGGTGGCGGGGTTTCCTGGTGGCTTTGCACTGCTCAGGATTCGGGCCCAGCCAGGCGCCAGTGCCTGTGCTGGGAATCGCGTTTCTGTTCACAGAGGGGAGGCAGGACACGGTGGAGACGGTGCAACCCGGCAGGGCCGATTCCCACGGCAGAGGAAGCCGGCTGTCCTAGCTGGCTCCTCCTCGGACGGCAGCTCCCTGGGTCGCTGCGCTAGCTCCGCACAGCACGGCCGTGCTCTTTCTGGCAGCGTCGGGCCCCCCGGGGGCCGTTTTCCGCACACAGGTTCAGTGGGAACTCCCTGTGGAAGCTCCCAGTGCCCGGCAGGTGCTAGGAGTCCCCGTCAGAAGCCAGGCACCGTGGGCCACCTGTGAGGTCACGTGTTCCCCTCACCCAGGAGACGTGCGGGCTCGGATGCCCTCTGGCTGTGGCAGGACCCCGGGGAGCTGTCTTGGCCCCTGCTCAGGGGGACCCAGCCTTCCTGACCCCGATGGAGAGGCAGCGAGGGAGCCTGACTCCGCCGCCGGCTCACCAGGAGAGAGCACGCCGGCCTGCGGTTCAACTCCGCGGGGTTGTTTTTTTAAATTTATATTTAGGTTTATTTAGTGTAACTTTGTGGAAACGGCAATGCATTTAAAATGTGGAGAGCAGGGAGACGTCTGTCCATCACGTCTCCCCGCGCCCACACAGCTGTCTGATTTCCCGCCTTGTCACGCGGGGACTGGTCCTCGCGTGTGTTCTCACTCTCCCTCGTCGCAGTCTAAGGAGAGAGTTGTTTTCACCTGTGTTCCACACGCGGCGCTGTTCTCGAGCTGGCCTGGGCCAGGGCACTGACAGAGCGCGGGCCCCGGGCCTGGCGCCCCCGCTCAGCACGCCTCCTCCACGCGCACCTCTGGGAGGCGCGGGGTCTCCGTTTGTGACGGGCTTCCGGCTTTTGCCAGCAGAGCCACGCGAGTGCCGGGCTTGCGGGACACTGTATTTGGGCTGGGATTCCAGTGACAGAGGGGCAGCTCTCTCCGGGTGTTCAGGCACCCGCACACCCTCTGTGCCGCTGTCCAGTTCCCCGTTTCCCAGCCATGTGCGAGGGCACCTGCTTACCACCCTCGCCGGTGGGGTGTTGGAGCAGACGGGGCGCTGTGATGTGGGATGTGAGCGCCTTCCCCGCAGGCCCCGCGCCGGCCCCGAGTGGGCATTAGGTTCCGCTTCTCCTCTAGGTCCAGGAGCATCGTTTTTGTGTTTCGTGCGTGTTTGAGCAGGAATGTCTGTTGTTTTCCGGTTCTCTGAGAGTCTGGCTTTTGAGTTGAGATCCTGTTTGTGTTGAGATGTGCGTCAGTCCCTAAGTCCTGGTGTTTTTCTTCCTTTTTTTTTTGGTCAAATGCCTTCTGGCATCTGTGGGGCCGATCGTGTTTTCCTTGGAGCTGTTGACGGGATGAGTTACCCGCTGGACGTCCTCATGCTGAACCCGGCCAGTACCTTTGTGATCAGCGGATCCACATGTCGGGAGGCAGTCGCTGGTGGTCGGGGTGGGCTGTGCTGCTCCTCAGGCCTCTCTCTCCCCCGCAGCTACTACGGGCTGATCGTCTGGTTCCCTGACATGATCCGCTACTTCCAAGACGAAGAGTACAAGTCTAAGATGAAGGTGTTTTTCGGCGAGCACGTGTACGGTGCCACGATCAACTTCACCATGGAAAACCAGATTCATCAGCACGGGAAGCTTGTGAATGACAAGTAAGCGAGCGGCCGAGGGCTTCCCGTGGAAGCGGGCACCGTCCCTGGGCAAGGGCTTCCCCATGGACGCGGGCACCGTCCCCGGGCGAGGGCTTCCCGGTGGACGCGGGCACCGTCCCCGGGCGAGGGCACCGTCCCCAGCCGAGGGCCCTCAGAGGGGCGGGGTCCGGAGGCGGGCGCAGCGGTCAGCTTGCTGTCACTGCGTGGCATACATGGAGGGGACCTCTGAGGAAGGGAGGAGCTGCCCTTGGTTCCTGGTTCCCGAGGCGCTCAGTTCAAGACCGGGCGTCTCCATTGGCGTCTGATGGGGATGGAGGATGGGGGAGCTGAGTGGAGGGAGGACCACATGGTGGCCCAGGGGCGCGAGAGGGGCTGAGCCAGCCCCAGGCCTCCAGACCCGGCTGTCTCACCACCTCTCCCCCTGAGGGCAGCTCCCAGGGGAGCAGGGTCTGCAGCCAGCCAGGACTGTGTCTCGTGCGGTGTCCCCCGTCCACCCTGCCCACCCCTCCCAGGACCGTCCTTCCTGCTGCGCTGTGAGGCTGCCCCCAAAGCCCTCAGGCCGGGGGTCGGGGCAGGACATGAGCTCGGTTTACCCAAGGCCACATCACTCATGGAGCCAGGCGGGGCCGTGTGCAGTCTCCACACTTGTGTTGTGCTCAGCAGGTGCCCTGGGTTGTGGGTGACCATGGCTGGGTGGAAAACCAGCAATGCCACGGCCCAGGTGGGTGGATGCCAACGGCAAAAACTGCCCCACACTCACCAGCTCCGTGCAATGCAGACACCACGGGCTCTGACCGCAGTGAAGGCGCTCCTTAATCTGCATCCACCTGTGTCGGGGGTCTTGCTAAAGCTGCTGCCTGCGGGACCTCCAGCCTCCGTGTGCGAGGGGCGTGCGGCTGAGTGAGGCCAGAGGGCGTCTCCTCCAGCTCTCGAAGGCCAGGCCTCAGCACAGGCTCTCAGCTGCTTGGGCGGAGCTCAGAGGGGACACAGGGGACACTTGGCTGAGCTCACAGGATACCAGAGCCCTTTGGGGAGGACGGTGGAGGAACAGGTGTCACTGGATATGGGGTTCGCGTTCCCAGACGTGCTTTTCAAGCACTGGGGTGCAGTCACCGGGGGCCGCGCACCCCAAGCCCTGATGGGTCAGAGCCGCTGCGTCTGCCGGAGCGGCCGCTCCCGGGCTGGTGGCGGTGGCAGTGGTGGCAGCGGGGATCCCTGGACACCACAGTCCCTGAGCTCGCCACCTGCATCAGGACTTCGGGGTGGTGCGCTGGGAGCTGCCCGTAGCTTGACCAGTAGAGGCAGAAGTGTGTGTCTCCCAGTGCAGTCGGTAGACCCCAGAGCCCGCACCCTTGATGACCACGAGTGGAGGCTGAGCAGGACTGCATTCCCCAGGCCCTGCTCGTGTGAAAACTCGGCACAGCGGGCGTCACTCAGAGCACAGAGTTTGCAAGTTTGAGCCTAGGTGGAGCAGGTGCGGCGGGAGGAAGGCAGACACAGAGCCAGGGAGGATCGAGCTGAGCCCACGCGGGGCTGCGAGGCACCGCCCACCCCGTCAGGGCCCCCTGGGGTGGAGCCCACGTGAGCGTTTCCTCCAGTGCCGTGGGGCTACGTCCCAGCCCACAGTTCCTGAGAAGCCAGTGGCAGGAGGGCGGGGCTGCAGCCTGGACTGGCAGCAGTGGGCGGGGCCGTCTCGGCAAGCTGAGTCACTGTTTCATGTCAGTCACCTTTCAGAGTTAAGGAAGGTTCCCAGTGGGGTTTTGCCGCCGTGGGTCCTGCGTGGTTCTCGTTGGGCTATTTTATGTCTTGATTGGCTGCAGAAATGGGCTCAGTTCCCCACCGGGCAGTGCAGACCAGGTGCAGGTGGAGAGGGACGCTCGAGTTTCCGGACGCCCTCTGTGTGTGCAACGAAGCCTTGCGTCAGCGCCAACCAGTTCCACGTCGTCGTCCTGAATCCTGTCCCCTGCATTTTGAATATGCAGACAGTGGAGGCCACACCCAGGACCCCGTTCCGTGTTCCTTCTTACAAATCCTCGGCTGCTGCCTTTGCTGCACGCTGCGCCTGGGGTGCCCCCTGCTGGTGCAGCCCCTCTCCTGCGGGGCACGGGGCGGCTCCCTCCTCCACTGGATTTCTCGTCCACACATGCTCTTGCTCTGTCCCCGTGGGCTTAGACATCGCTCTGTGCAGCGTGCGTGTTTAATTTCTACACAGACCCTCTGCTGTGCCATGCCGAGAGACATGCTCATAGGGTTGTTATGCTGTGGATTCTGCAACTTGCTTTTGGTATAAAATTATGATTCGGAGAGTTTTCTGTGCTGGTTAACTCAATTTCACTTCATCTGAATTTCATTACGTGCTCATCTGTCCCCTTGTGTTGGGCGTTTGCATACTTGATGATGTTTTGCTTTTAGAAATGCTGTTGCAAAGAGGGTTTTAAGGAAGGAATGCTCTAGCCTTCAAGCCTGTAGTGAGGTTGCTGGGGGGCGTAAGTGCCCCCAGAGGGGTGCGTGACTTGGCCCTCGGGCCCGCAGGAGGTCGTCC
>JADBBT010004472.1:0-10189 GCA_015711505.1 Sylvilagus bachmani | reverse complement strand
TAGTACTGAAACAGTATTTTACACTTTGTGTTTCTGTGTGGGTGCAAACTGATGAAATCTTTACATAGTATATACTGAATCGATCTTCTGTATATAAATATAATTAAAAATGAAAAAAAAACCTTGGTGTTAAATTGAAAATTGCATAGAAAATTAATCAATTTAAAAAATATATATCATGTATGATCTCTGTCCTTAATGTGCTATACATTGTGAATTTATACTATAATTAGTACTCTGACAGTATTTTTCACTTTGTGTTGCTATGTGAGGGCAAACTGTTGAAATCTTTAGGTAATTTATACTAAACTGACCTTCTGTATATAAAGAGAATTGAAAATGAATCTTGATGTGAATGCAGGGGGAGAGGGAGCAGGAAAGGGGAAGGTTGCGGGTGGGAGGGAAGTTATGGGGGGGAAGCCATTGTAATCTATAAGCTGTATTTTGGAAATTTATATTCTTTAAATAAAAGCTTTATAAAAATAAAAAAAAATATCATGAGCAAGAAATTAATTTTTGAGGTTTGGAGGTTAGTTTTTAAACAGAGCATATCCGAGCCTATCCTAGGTAGGCCAAAAGTAGGTAACAGAATTTGGATGCTCAGGTAACAACAAGAACAAGAAACAAACCCTGAAATTTTTGACTATGGTTTCAAGATTTGGTAGTGAATAGCAAGGTAATTGCTGTCAGAGGCTAGGAAAATGTGGTGAATCCCCTGGTCAATTGTTGTCCCTACCAACTTGAAGATAGATGATGTAACAAATGAGCATGTAACTCCAGAGGAAATAGTTGCAAAATGCAGTATTAGTAGCAAGTGTTGGGATTGAACAGTTAGCCTAATTATTAAGATGTTCATTTCCCACATGAGAGTACCGAGATTCAATTCCAGCTTCTTGTCAATGCAGAATTTGGGAGGCAGTGGTGTTGGCTCAATTAATTGGTTTTCTGACTTCCACAAAGGACACCTGGATCACATTCTTGGTTCCTGGCTTGAGCTCTGGTCAAGCCTTGGTCCAGCCCTGGTCATTGCAGGCATTGGGAGGAAAACCAGCAGATAGGAGCTCTATTTGTCTGCTAGCCATATATTTAGTGTCCAGAAGGACAGGATTTCGTAGTCATTAGTGATGCTTTCCAAACATTGTTTGCATGGCAATGCCCTGGAAACATGGGAAGGTTGCCTTCTCTGTCCTCTTTGAAGTTCAGCATTGTCTGTAGAGTGGGTATGATGATGACCTGTGTCACTTGCAAGGGGAGAAGCTTTAAGATACAATGTTCAATTCACCCTGTGCTCTTCCCCTATCTTGGTGACTTTGGAAGCATTTGTTGACATGGAATATCCATAACCTGGCCCCTGAGTGACCATAAAAAGGACATGGGCATGAGCAAGAAATACTTTGTTGTTAAAAGCCACTACAATCTGGGGACCTTTAAAGAATTTCCATCAGAATCTTGACTGTCCTGTCTATCACAGGCCTGAAGCTGGTCAAATGTATCCTTCGAACTATTAGGAGCTCAGTTTGATTGATACATAGAACACTTGTAAAGGGACGGAAAAAAAGAGATCCCAAAAGGGAATGAAGTTTTACTGTGAGATGTTTGAATGCTATGTTGAGGGCTTTGTGTATAGATAAATGGGATTCAGAGATGACTTTTCAGAAACCTGCTAGAAAGGAGGAACTGGAGCAGAGTGAGGCTGGTAGTAGCAAGACAAATTAGTTCAATTCAATCACTCAAGTGAGAAAAGGTGTGATGTGAGCTGCAGTGTTTCAATTGTATTTAGGAAAACTAAATTTTATTGATAGAAAGGAAGTGATGAATGTAGGGAGTACTGAATAATTTGGGTGACTTAAAATTTTATCTTTCTGAATATTAACTTTGAAACTAGAAGTTCAATGTGCATGATAAGAATATGGTGCTATGGGTGGCATTTGGTCTAGTAGTAAGGATGCCACTTAGGATGCTCACACGTCATATCAGAATGTCTTGAGTTCAATCTCCAACTTTGGCTCTTGATTTCATCTTCTAGTTAATGCAGGTTCTGTGAAGCAGTGGTGATGGCTCAAGTGACTGGGTTCCTGTCATCCACATGGGAGATCTGAATTCATTCTTGACTCCAGGTTTTGGCCCTGGCCCAGTCCTAGCCAATGCAGGCATTTAGGGACTGAACAAGTAGATGGGCACTCTCTCTGTCTCTCAAATAAAAAAAAATAATAAAAAGAATATGGTGCTTATCTTATGCTGAGTTCTTAGACTCCTCAGGCTGGGAAAATATTACATGTTTTGTCCAGTTCACTCAAGTCTCCAAGCAGAATCAACAAAGCTCTTAGAGAAATATAATTCAGGCTGTTGTAAAAGATGCTTGGGAAAGTTCCTCTAAAATTTTCCAAATTAACTTTTTCAATATTTATTAAATTTGTTGTTAGAAGTTCCTCCTTTCAGGTAAACTAAATTGCTTGGTTTCCTCCTGTTTGATACATGGGAATGTTGATGGTTTTACTATTCCATATGCATGCTCTGTAAAGGTGTATTTATTTAAGACTTATACCCAGCCTGCTCCAGGGAGGATCAGAGGCAGCTCCTAATGTGTCTGCCAAGGCTCCCTGCTAAAGCAGCTTTTCTCCTACAAAAAGTCCTGCCGTAGGGATGTGTGCTGAGGATTTCTTTAATGATGTTAAATGAATGCCAAACTAATAAATTAAACTATACTGACAAAATAGTAACCTGCAATAAAGAAATAAAAATAAACAAACACAACTGTTTCCCATGCCAGGTAAAGTGGATTTTTCTGACCAGAAAATATTTCCAAACAGAATTCTCTACTTTAGTACCTCTAACCCTTGAATTTTAGTTTCTTTCCTTTTCATAGAGCCCATTTTTGCCATTCTTAGATTCTACCATATGTATTCAAATATATGTATTTTGACTCTTGAAAACCCAATTTTAGTAAAGCATTAATAAGTTTAGTGATAGCAAGTATAAATGAGTCATGCAGCACTTAAATACTATAGGGACTAAATAAATACCTATTGTATGCATTTTAACAGGGAATGTCAATATTAAATTGAAGAAATGGCAGTGAATAGATACACAAGACAGGAGTTTTAAGGTTTTTTGCAAACAGAAGTCTTCCCAGCGGGAGAGTGGGCAGGATCCTTGCTCAGTACTACCTAAAGGGGGTGTGGGGAGCTAGGGATTTGGAACCCCCTCCTGGTGTCTACCCTGCTCACATCTTTTTGCTGTCCCACAGCCACATTCCCACAGTCTTGAATGGCAAGCTGTGCAAACCCACCTGCAGCTCTAAGAAGAAGGCTCAGGCTGGGTATTGTAAACCGAGGACTAGACATAGGTTCTTGATACGCCATTTGCACCTATGAGACCACCCTTTCTCCCTGAGTTGTCTGTCAGTCAATGCCTCCTGAAGCTTTGATCTCTGGGTCATCTGGTCTTTGCTTCCTTCACTCCAGGCCATACCTGCATCAAGAAGTTCTCCATATCCTTCCTGGTTCAGCTCCACGTCGGCTGCTTACACTTCCAGGCCAGACCTGACTTCACTGCAGCCTTCTGAACTCCCCTCAAATCCCTCTTTCAATTTCACATTCTGCTTTGAATGTTTATTTTTTTCTGGCACCACGTCTCAGTTGTTCACCACCATTCAGTCTTCCTTTTCCCTCTGTTTTCAAACCTTGTTTGCATAGCTCCTCACCACCATCTTAGCCAGTTCATCATTCTACCCAGCATTTAGTCTTTCTGCTTCCAATTCCTTGGCTCCAATCTTAGCTCTGACATTTAGCTGATTGTAACCTTGGACCAGTTGTTTCATCTCTCCAAGATGTAGAGTATTCATGTACAAAATGGGCAGAATCATATAGAGGGAGTTGTAAGGAGCAAATGAAAGCACAAATGTACACTTGCTCCCCTTACACAGAAGGAAAACATTCTAAGACTCTCAGTAAATTCCTGAAACCATGGATAGAACTGAACCCTGAAGATACTATGGATTTCCTATAGAGGCATATCATAATGTTTAATTTATAAATTAGGCACAGTAAGAGACTGACAATATCTAATGACAAAGTGGAATAGGAATAACAATGTACTGTAATAAATGATGCATAAATGTGGTGTCTCTCTTGAAAGGGTCAAGACAGATGTTAATATTTTTGCACTGTGGTTGGCCACAAATAACTGAAACCTTGGAAAGTGAAGTGGTGCATGAGGGGGTTATTGTAAAATCCTCAGAACTTAGGCTCTTAGAACCTTGTTAAAGCATAAATATTTCTCCCACTTTTAAAACTCTGTTCCCCTCTCTCTAGAAAGTACCTGGACTTCCTTTCATTCTTTCATGTGCTTAAAGACATACAAGTGGTTCTCACCTCTCTGTGGCCATGCTTATTGTTGGGGCACTTCCACTGATGCAGTTTTCCTGACCCAACATGCCTTTCTAGACTAATTATATTACAAGGGACCTGAATGTACAGACTACAATACTAAAACAAGCTCTCATCATTTGGAGGAAGGCAGGGATTCCTATCTCAGTGAAGGATGATTTTTTTCTTAAGCTGTGGTGACCAGAGACTGATATCATAAGTAATTTTTTTTTACTAATTCTTTCTTTTCAAAGTAAGTCTTATTCCTAGCACGGTTTGAAAGGTATTTAGCTGATTTGTCTATAAGTATGTGATAACATGTCTATGAGCAAGAATGACTCTCCTTGTTTTAAATGTTTTCAGTTTCTTATTATTTTGGAAAGGTGGGGGGCAGTTGGAGGAATAGAGGATCACAGAAGAAAGCATTATGGTCAGGGAAATATGGGAAACTATCCTACATTTAAGTCATTAAGGACATAAATTCATAATTTTGTAGTGCAAGCTTGTGTCGTTCTAGTCTCACTAGCATTGTCTAGAGCACTGGCTGTCATATGTTATACTGGGAGGCAGGTAGGAGAGGAATGGAATGCGGAGAGTGATAGGGAAGGGAAACAGAGACATTTCATTCTATGGAGGACAACAGTGGGGGAGCTATGTCTTGCTATGTCCTTAAATTTGGTTCATATCTTTGGGAAAAATATAGCCATGCTCCCATTCCCTCCATCCCCCATCTTCTGGGAAGAGAAGGAACACGAGGAAGAGTAGGTGGGTAGGAAGGGTGTGCGGGATGTGAGCAACAGGCAGAGGACACGGTGTGCCCAGAGAGTAAAAAAGAGGCAGAAACTTACATGAAGATAAACAAGAAAGAGAGATTCCATCAGGCGTTCCTGATGTGGAGCTGATTCATTTAAAATCTCCAGAATTCAAGTAGGAGGAGAACATCTCTCTGCCTCTTCCTAAAATATTTTACTTACCAGTATTTCTGTCCTTTCAGTTAGGCAAATTTGTGTTGAGTGTCCTTTCATATAGGCTCCACCTTTCATATAGCAGAGGAACAGTGCCCCTGGACATCAGGAATCAATGGCAGCCGGAGCACTGTGTGGAGAGGTTCCATCTGCACTGAACTGGGAGGGTGCTGGGATCTGCTGATGCTCTGTGCCATGGACCTGGATGGAGGAGCTGTGGTGGGAGCCACCTAAGTGCTGCCACCCATGCATGCTAAGAGCTCGGGACTCTCATTTCACTGGGGAGGTATCTCTATTAGACCAGTTGCCCAAAGACATAGAGCTATTTAGTATTTTGCCATTTTATCTAAAACCAGAAAAAGGTTCAGGCCCTGGGAAAAAATGAAGATGAAGAGAATTAACCATCCTAAAAATGGAAAGCTATCTGTCTTCAGGTATTTAGGGTAGAAAATAAACTTTCCTCAGGTCTATTGTTAGATACTTAATCAAAGTTGCCAGGAGCTCTAACTGTCCCTCCTACAAAAGTCTCGGACCCTTCTAGCAAATTTCAGAGAAATTTCAAAATTAATACTATTAAAGATTGACTATTTCTTCCAGGGGAAAAATTCTCTTAATTCCTGAATGGAGGGATAAAGAAGCATAAAGAAATTTTTAAGTGCTATTTGTCTTGGATTACTGGCTATTTGAATTTGACTTTAGAAACTTTTATATGATCATTCACTTACTATCATTTTTAAAGATGTTCTTTCTGCAATATAGCAAATAAAAGTCCAAGATGGGATTTGGGCATGGTGTTGACTAATCATGATAGCAGGCAGTAGTGTTAGTTCTGGAATAAATGAAACATTATGGCAAAACCATGGAACAGACAAGTTCTTCATCAGAACCAAGCTATGCTGGTGCACTGAGGGAGCTCTGGCCCCCAAACTTGTCTAAAAATTTACTGTTAAAGAGGCTGGTCCTGTGGCGTAGTAGGTTAATCCTCCGCCTATGCGACAGCATCCCATATGGGCACTGGTTCTAGTCCTGGCTGCCCCTCTTCCAATCCAGCTCTCTGCTATTGCCTGGGAAAGCAGTAGAAGATGGCCCAAGTGCTTGGGTCCCTGCACCCACATGGGAGACCAGCAGGAAGCACCTGGCTCCTGGCTTCGGATCAGTACAGCTTAGGCCGTTGCGGCCATCTGGGCTGTGAACCAACGGAAGGAAGACCTTTATCTCTGTGTCTCCCTCTCACAGTCTGTAACTACCTCTCAAATAAATAAAATCTTTAAAAAACAAAACAAAAAACAAAAAGACCTTACTGTTAAATATTCAGAAGGGCATTTTGAAAATATGAACATTCTTGTGTGATGTTTGCATTTCACACTTACCATTACCTAAGAACTAATGAAAAAGGCAAAGCTAGTGATGATACAAATGGATTTATTGACAACTGAGGAATACGAGAAGAGAATGAAAGAAATAGTAGTTTTCAGACAGTGACTATGGAAAGAGTCTTGGAGGCCCAGAAATTGACTTAATCGCCTCAACACTACTCTTAACTCCAGAATGTTCAGCTGACCTAAGACTTTATATATCTGAAGACCCAATCATTAACATTAAGTAGCTGATGAAAAACACTCACAGAAATAAACCCTCCGAATGCCTTAAAGGGAAAATAAAGAAGAAAAACAATGTAAGAAAGTGTAGGAGTGCCTTCTTGCCAACATTTCTGAGGGAACATGGGAGCTGAAACCTCAGACTAAATGTTGCCCCAATCTCACATGACTAATTTTAGTTATCTTGGTTCATGGCTATGATTCATTCCTGAAGCTGTGAATTGCTGAGGAGGAAGGAGGAAAAATTAACTTAAATGTCAAAGAAGTAGGAACATAAATATACTTTTCTTTTTTGGGGGAACTAGAATTCCAGGATATGGGGATCGTTTTTCAGCAGCTGCTGAATGCTTCCAACTTCTAGAAAAATAATGATCTCTAGTCAAAACATCATCAAGGAATAACAGACAGAACCAATTATGCCCCCATAGTGGATTTTTCTTTTCTCCTTGTGTATCTCTTTAAATCCCATGAAATTAGACATCATTAATAATCATATGAAGTTGAACATGATGGAAGCTTAATATGTAGACTACAGTGATAAATGCAACAAAAACAATAGGTAAGGGAGAAATGAATAGAGATAAGTAGAACTATGAGAACTAATATTGGGGAATGGAAGGGATGTTTGAATGGTGGTCACATGTACTCTTGTCTGATAAGCAATAGGACAATAGATGTTTTGGTGACACTCCATTCTCAGTAAAGAAAACATGATTTTCAGTTTACAAGGTTCTTTTTAGTAAATTGACTTCCCCTAGGTTCAGAGGAAGGAAATAGTCACCAACTCATACTCAGGTCATTGCCTCAACTAGCTGACACTCTACCATCAGCCTAGGTCCTATCTCTGTGTTTGCTTCTCTCTACTCTTAAAACTTCTGAGCTATAAGAGAAATAATTGATGGGTGTAAAACATATGGTCCAGAACATTAGAGGAAGATAATATTGTATAGAAGGCAAATGAGAAAGAAAGAGTTCCAATAACTTTTGGGTAGATTTTCCACACCCCTGAAGCATGAAGACAGTAGGCCCAGGCACGAGTGTGAATGCTGATTTCGGCACCTGAAGGCTGTCTATCCTCAGCCTCTCCCAGGGAACTTTCCTCATCTTCCTCACAGCTCTGTGCCTTTCTGTTCTCCTTATATCTGGGTATTGATGTGAGCAGCTGTATCACTGCACCTCATGACTCAATACCCAACTGGGACAATGCATCCTGATCATAATCAAACAGGATCCTCAGGAGGCAAAAAGGGATTCTGCTGGGCGCAGAGTTCCACAGCTTAGTTTGTATATGAGGAAACTATATTCAAGGTCTAAATGACTTTACTGCCCATCAGTTCTGTCTTTTGCATCTTCTGGAAGATGTCAATGAGTACCATGGTCATGATCACCGGTTATTGTTTCTAGTGGAGAGATGTTTTAAGATTTCTGTAGATGGTAATTGTCAGAAGGGTCCTTGGTCATCCTTATTTTAGACTACTTTGGCTCACTGTCACTGTTAAAAGTCCAGTGGTTTTTTTTTTCAGATTGGATATATTTAATTATCTCTGCTTCTGCTAGGTATGCCAAAGTGCAATGAAGATTTGTTATTTTTTATTTCCACTATTAACTTTCACCTTGTGTGGTCATGCTATGTGGTGGTCATGCTATGTGTTGAATTATGTTTCCCAAATAGATAAGTTGAATTTCTCATTCCTAGTATCTCTGAATGAGACCTTACAATAGCTCCTCCTATCCTTAGGGGATATGTTCCAAGACCATTAGTGAATAACTAAAACCTCAGATGGAACTGAACCCTATAAATTCCATGTTTTTTCTTGTGCCCATATACTTGTGATAAAGTTTAATTTATAAACTAGACACAGTAAGATATTAGCTATAATAACAATAAATGCATAATGATAAATTAGAATTATAACAGTATACTAAAATAAAATAATTAGTATTACTTCTGTTTTTCTATGGGGCCATTGTTAAGTAAACTGATGTGTTACTTGAATACAAACATTGAGTCTGTAACAGTCAATCTGATGACCAAGGTAGCTAAATGACTAACAGTGGGTAGTGTGTATAGAATGGATACATTGGACAAAGGGATGATTCATGTCCTGGGCAGGACAGAACAACAAGATGGTGTGATATTTCATCACACTAGTCAGAATGGAGCACAATTCAAAACTTATGAATTATTTCTGAAAATTTCTATTTAATAGTTTTGGACCATAGTCAATTATGGGTAACTGAAACCAAGAAATGTGAAACCATGGATAAGAGAGGAGGACTACTGGATTTGGAAGTGGGGTCTCCAGATCAAGTTAAGATGAAGTTATTAGGGAGGGACTCAAAAGACAACCAGATGAAGACACAGAGGAGAGCACTGCATGATGAAAAAGGCTACTGTAGCTAGAGTCAAGGGCTGCAAAGCATTGCTGGCCACAAGCCACAACCAGAACCTACAGGCATCCTCTCCAGGCTGCAGAGGGAGCATGGCCTGGCTGGCACTTTGGTCTCTGACTTTCAGCTTACAGGACTGTTTCTCTTGTTCCAAGCCATCATGTTTGCAGTTCTTTGTAAGACAGCCTGGGAAAGCTAATACATGCAGTAAGAAGGCGCAGAGAAAGTGTGCTGGAAGCTGAAGCAAACAAGGAAAACCTTCTTTTCATGGGTTGCTTTACTAATGTATCAGTACTAATGCCTGATAAAAATGATCCACAGGGGCTGGTGCCATGGCTCACTTGGTTAATCTTCCGCCTGCGGCGCCGGCATCCCATATGGATGCCTGGTTCTAGTCCCAGCTGCTCTCTTCCAGTCCAGCTCTCTGCTGTGGCCCGGGAAGGCAGTGGAGGATGGCCCAAGTGCTTGGGCCCCTGCATCTGCATGGGAGACCAGGAGGAAGCACCTAGCTCCTGGCTTCGATCGGCGCAGCACTGGCCGTAGCAGTAATTTGGGGGGTGAACCAATGGAAGGAAAACCTTTCTCTCTGTCTCTCTCACTGACTATAACTCTACCTGTCAAAAAAAGTATAAAAAATGATTCACAGTGGTTCCACAAGATTCCTTGAGAAAGAATTAACAAGGAACTCCCCTGTCCATTCTTCAAAATATAACCCAATTTCCAACATGGGAAGTGGGATACACAGCAGACTCATAGAATGGCTGATGTCCTAAATAGCACTCTGGCCTCAGAATCAACCCTTAAGGCATTCGGATCTGGCTCAAGAGCCCATGAGAATATTTTAGGCATGGAAAGCTAAGACACTCTG
>JADBBT010004471.1:0-10189 GCA_015711505.1 Sylvilagus bachmani | reverse complement strand
AACACATTAAGGACAGATCCCTCATGAGACGTAAGTACACAGTGACTCCTGTTGTTGACTTAGCAATTTGACACTCTTGTTTATGGCATCAGTAATCTCCCTAGGCTCTAGTTATGAGCTGCCGAGGCTATGGAAGCCTTTAGGGTTTGCCAACTTCGATCTTATTCTGACAGGGTCATAGTCAAAGTGGAGGTCCTCTCCTCCCTTCGGAGAAAGGCACCTCCTTCTTTGATGGCCCCGTTCCTTCCACTGGGATCTCACTCACAGAGATCTCTCATTTATGTCTTCTTTTTTTCCTTTTCCAGAGTGTCTTGGCTTTCCATGCCAAATTTAAAAGAAAAAAGTCAAATTGTCACTGTCTTCAGATGACACAATCTGATAAATAGAAAATTCCAAAGACTGTACCACAAACTATTAGAAATAACACACTTGGGCCAGGGCTGTGATACACTAGGTTAATCCTCTGCCTATGGCATTGGCATCCCATATGGGCTCCAGGTTCTAGTCCTGGCCCAACTGCTTGGGCCATCTTCTACTGCACCCACATGGGAGACCAGGAAGAAACACCTGGCTCCTGGCTTCAGATCAGTGCAGCTCTGGCCGTAGCGGCCATTTGGGGAGTGAACCAACAGAAGGAAGACCTTTCTCTCTACTCCCCCTCTCTCTCACTGTCTATAACTCTATATGTCAAATAAATAAATAAAATCTTAAAAAAAAAAGAAATAGCACATGAAGTAAGCAAAAAGGCAGAATAAAAATCAATATGCAAAATTTAGTAGTTCTGGTGTACATCAATAGCAAATTATCTGAATAAGAAATCAAGAAAGCAGTTCTATTTCAATAACTACAAATTATATAAATACCTAGGAATAAATTCAACTCAAGAGGTTAAAAATATCTACAATGAAAATAAAAATCATTTTTGAAAGAACTTAAGAGGACACAAAGAAATGGAAGACATTCCATGTTCAGTTCATGGATTAGAAGGAATATCATTCAAATGTCCATGCTACTCAAAAAAATATACAGATTCAATGTAATCTCTATCAAAATACTAATAATATTCTCACACAACTAGAAAAAACATTAGTAAAATTTGTGTGGAATCACAAAAGGTCCTGAATAGCCAAACATTCTTGAGAAAAAAAAAAAAAACAAAAAATAAAGTAGACAGGTACCATAGTACCTGACTTCAAAATACATTATAAAGTCACAAGTAGTTAAAATATGGTATTCACGTAATGGTATTCAGATATGGTATTCACTTAAATATAGATTCATAGACCAGTGAAACAGAATAGAGACCTTAGAAGCAAGTCTTGCAATTATAGCCAATTGATCTTTGACAAAGGTGCTATGAACACGTTACAGAAAAAAAGGACAGTCTTTCAGTTAATTTTACTTGTAAAGTAGTTAATGACATGCAGAAGAATTAAAGTATACCTCTATCTCTCACCAAGTACAAAAATCAACTCAAAATTTATTAAAGACCTAGACATGAGGCCTGAAACTTTGAAATTTTAGAAGAAAACAGAGGAAACACTTTATGACAT
Organism: Sylvilagus bachmani; assembly: GCA_015711505.1. Lineage (NCBI taxonomy): Eukaryota > Metazoa > Chordata > Mammalia > Lagomorpha > Leporidae > Sylvilagus > Sylvilagus bachmani. Next base: position 8,636 of record JADBBT010004471.1, on the reverse strand, counting down.
TGGAATAGGCAAGCTTTTTTTTTTTTTGATACATCCTAAAGCACAGAAACAAAACAAGAATAGACAAATGAGATTTTGTCAAACTAGAGAATTCTGCACAGGAAAGGAAATAATCAACAAAGACATAACCTATAGGATGAACGGAGGTATTTGCAATACATCTGAAAATGAGTTAATATCTAGAATATATAAAGAATTCAAACAACTCAATAGCACAAAAACCATAATTTAAAACTGGGCAGTTGTTTTTGAAATTTTAAAATATTGCATAACAGATAACTATAAAGAAAAGTTTAATAAAACATAGAATTAAAAATTTTTAATATTTTTATATATTTATAATATGTAATATGTAAATAGTTATATACATGCTTTTTTTTTTAATTTTTGACAGGCAGAGTGGACAGTGAGAGAGAGACAGAGAGAAAGGTCTTCCTTTTGCCATTGGTTCACCCTCCAATGGCCGTCGCAGACAGCGCGCTGAGGACGGCGCACCGCGCTCGTCCAACAGCAGGAGCCAGGTGCTAGGTGCTTTTCCTGGTCTCCCCATGGGGTGCAGGGCCCAAGCACCTGGGCCATCCTCCCCTGCACTCCCGGGCCACAGCAGAGGGCTGGCCTGGAAGAGGGGCAACTGGGACAGAATCTGGCGCCCCGACCAGGACTAGAACCCGGTGTGCTGGCGCCGCAAGACGGAGGATTAGCCTGTTGAGCCACGGCGCCGGCCATATACATGCTTTTAAAAGCAAAGATGGATATGTTAATATCACATAATGTGGAATTTATGACAAAGATCATAAAATGAGGAAAGATCTTTATTTTTATGCAAGGGGTAAAATTTATTGAAGACAGCATTTGTAAATATCTATATGCCAAATAATATGAATAATATGGCATTTTCACATTTTATATATATTTACACATATATGTCTGTATTATCTCACTTAGAATAATTTTTTAATTCTATCTGTTTTGTTGTAAATGTCAATTTTTAAATTAAATCACAGAGTTCTGTTATGTATATACCACATTTTATTTATTCATCCACTGGTGGACATCTTGATTTATTTTGCATCTTTTTAATTGTGAAAATGCATTTGAACCAACAGGATTAGATTCCTCCACATCGTCACCAGTGTTTGTTGTGTTTTGTCTTCTTTATTGCTGCCATTCTTATTGGAGTGAGATGATACCTCATTGTGATTTTATTTGCATTTCCCTAATGCCTAGGGATATTAAATTTTTTTATGTGTTTGTTGGTCATTTGTATTTTTCCTATTGAAAAATGTCTATTCAGATCCTTTATCCAAAATATGAGCAGTAGTTCTAAATAGACACTTCTCAAAAGAAGACATACAAATAAATGTCCAACAGATGGTTTCTCTATAGGACATATTCCTTTGTTTTAGTTACTGCTCTCTTATCTTATTCCTTTGGACAACTCTTCTAAGTTACTCTACTCTCTCTTGTGAGTTCTTCTATACCTCATTAATACCTTTATAATTAGTCCCTTTTTAAAAAAAATACAAATTACCCTAGTTTGAATGCCCCTCCCCTTTTTGGGAAGATTTATTTATTTATTTGAAAGGCAGAATTACAGAGAGACAGAGGCAGAAAGAGAGAAATCCTTCTGATGGTTCACTCCCCCAATGGCCACAATGGCCGGAGTTGAGCCAATCCGAAGCCAGGAGCCAGGAGCCAGGATCTCCTATTGGGTCTCCCACATAAGTGCAGGGGCCCAGACACTTGGACCATCTTCTATTGCTTTCCTGGGCCATAGGGGAGAGCTGGATTGGAAGTGGAGCAGCTGGGACTCAAACGGGCTCGTATGGGATGCCAGTACTGCAGGCAGCAGCTTTACCTGCTAGACCACAGCGCAGGCCCTGAATGTCCTATTTGTCTCTTTTGGGGACTACTGACTGATAAACCCAGCAAGAATTTTTCTTTTTTTCTTGTATGAAATTTCTACTTTTGCTTTCAAGAACAGCTTTCTTTCATGTGTAGTTCATTGGGCTGATCTGAACTCTCTGGGTCAGGCAGTGGCACATGACTGAGATTTGGCCAAGAGTATTTATACGTTACCTTGAGTTGCTGGTTTCTGGATGAGATCAGGATCAGAAACTTTTCTCTGTAATTTTGTTAGAATGACAGGAAAGAAGGCATTCTTTTCTGCTGAAATTATGGTATGCCTAGAGTGCTTGGGAGCCATCTTTGCCTTCATGTCCACAAAGACATAAAAATGAAGAAACCATAAAGGAATGCTAGGAGAGGGAAGATATAAATAAAAGGATCTGTCACTTGTAAATAAATGTATTTTAGTTAATATATGGTACATTATCCACAAATCATAGTTCAAAGAAAAATAACTTTATTTGAGGGATGCATTGTGCTACTTTATGATGAAATAACAATCATCTAGAGAATAGATGTCATTTTATTTCTGTATATATCTAGATACCTATTGTGATTGTCAAAAGAAAACTCTAATTATTCTTATTCTAGGTGATTGCTAGAAATTCCTATGAATGATTTAATAAGCACATTTGTATAACATTTTCTCAAAACCTTTTCCACCTATGCCATATATTTTGATTTTGCAGGTAATACCTTATTTCTTTTCTTCCTGAAAAATACTTGTAAGCTACATCTTTTTATTTCTCTGTAGCGCAATGTATTACAAATAAAGATTTCTGGCTTTAGCCTTAGTCTGAAGGAATCCATCAAGTTGACTTCACTTGTGATCTAAGTTTTATTTTCACCTAAATCTCTAGAGCAGATAACCCACAAGTTGCACTATTAGTTGAATTCTGGATAGAGAAGAGAGCAAAGTGCTAAAGGCATATAGAATATAATGTTGAAAAATGCCCTGTTTCATGTTGCGTCTCAAAATAAATCGAAGGAGATAATTTCGTCCAACAGGAGTTTTAAGTAAGTAATTTATCTAAGAGAAATATTTTTTTGTTGACAGGCAGAGTTAGACAGTGAGACAGAGAGACAGAGACAGAGACAGAGACAGAGACAGAGAGAAAGGTCTTCCTTTCATTGGTTTACCCCCCAAATGGCACGCTGCACCGATCCAAAGCCAGGAGCCAGGTGCTTCCTCCTGGTCTCCCATGCGGGTGCAGGGCCCAAGCCCTTGGGCCATCCTCCGCTGCCCTCCTGGGCCACAGCAGAGAGCTGGACTAGAAGAGGAGCAACCGGGACAGAATCCGGCACCCCGACCGGGACTAGAACCCGGGGTGCCGGCACCGCAGGTGGAGGATTACCCAAGTGAGCCCGTGGCACCGGCCTAAGAAATATTTTCTAAGATTTCAGCTCATTAAAATATGTTAGGTCTTAGTGGTTGCATTTTTATTTAAATAAATCTAAACATTCAAACTATGCCCATCTTCCCAAAGATGAGGGGGGAAAATGGTAGGCTCATTTTTAAGGGTTTTGAATGAAGGGATTGATTCTTTTTAAAATTTAATGTTTTATATATTATTTTTTAGACAACATTTTTATTTTAAATTATGGTCAAGGGTTTTTTGCTCCACTAAATAAAGAGTTTAACAAATAAAATGTTTAAAACACCCAAGTTCAGCAGGAAAATAGGCAAGAGCTATAAAAAATAATGAAATGAAATAATGCTCAATGCTCATATTTAGAAATTACTAAATATGTTTCAAATCTAGAGGTGTGAATTTAGTGCAGCAGTTAAGATACTACTAGGGATGCCTGTATCCCATATCTTAGTACCTGAATTTGAGTCCTGGCTCTGCTGCCAGTTCCAAGTTCTTGATAATGTATACCTTGAGGAGTAGTAGATGAAGCTCTAAGATTCCTGTCACCCATATACAAGACCCAGATTGAGTTCTGGGCTGCTGCCTTTGGCCTGGCCCAGCTCTGGCTGTTGCGGGTATTTGTGGAGTGAACCAGCAGATAGAAGATTTCTCTCTCTCTCTCTCTCTCCCTTTCAAAAAATTTTTTAAAAATTACAAACCTAGATCTGTGAGGGTCAAGTTATTTTCCAGGAAATCTTTTGAATTTTTAAAAATAACGCTGACAACTGATAGTCTTTTCCCTAACAATTGATCCTCAACTGACGAGTTTTGGAACTCAATTCAAGTTTTCCTAAAAAGCAAATAATGCAGAAATAATATGCTTCAGTTCTTGATAAAGGACCACATTCCTCTTCACTTTGTAGTTTAAATCCTAAAATACCAGTGAGTCTGACTCTTCTGCTTCTTGATTATTTATCTCTTCCTCTGAATCTTACATAGTGTTTTATCCTTCCTTTAAAATTCCTGCTCCCATATTTAGTAAGAAGTTCACTTTTTCGCTTGCACGAGTCTGTTTACTTTGTTGCTTGCAACTTGATGTTGCTTGCACTAGTCTTTTGACTTTATTACTTGCAACTTTGATGGAGCAAGGACAAAAAGCAACTCCTTGCATTCCTTCTCAGCCTGCTCAGCTCTACCCTCTGCTACCCGCTCAGTTGCTACACCATGCCTACTGACTGGCCATAGGCACCTAGCCCTCATTCCCACTCCCCTCCCCAGGGCGTCCCACCTAGCTTTACTGACACTTCCTCTTGTATTCCTCCCCAACCTTGCAGCCTGCAGAAAGGAAGGCCCATTAAGTTTGAAAGAGCCCACACAAGCCAGTTCAGCCCCACCTAACACCTCCCTTCATGACCCTCAGCTGCCTTTTGCTATATAAACCTAGCCTGTAAGGGAGTTCTTGCTTTCTGCCACTTGTTTGTCCTGTGTGCATGCCAGTAGTGAGCCACCTGTTGAGTTTATTCCTTGACTGAACTTGTTCTGGCTCTGAGTTCATATCTTGGCTCCTCTTTGTCATGTTCATCTTTCCTAACACAACTAAAAGGTCTTAACAATTTACTGGAAGTGGTTCCAATATTTTTGTTTGACAACAGGCAAAGCAAGATGTCCTTTCCCAGAAAAAATAAAAATTTTACTTTTGAATTCCAAAAGTCATTATAACTCTTCCAAAAGAAATTAAAATTTGGTGAGGACTTGATTCACCACTATTGCAGTTTCTATACTCACTTACATATGTATTATTTCTGTCACAAATTATCACAAACCAAGCAGCTTAAAAATACAAATATATTGTCTCAAAGGGCCTTCCTCTTGGCTTTTCATGAGTGTAGACAATTCTTTGTGTTCCGTTCTCTGCTTTCATTTTCACATGGTCTTCCCCTCTGTGTCTTGTTCTTTTCTGTCTCTTAGTAGGACAGTGTCATGGATTGAGGGCTTACCATAAATTCAAGATGATCTCATCTCGAGATTTTAAATTATATTTGCAATGGTGTTATTTTCAAGTAAGTTCACCTTCACAGATACTGGAGGTTGGGACTTGATTTTATCTTTTTGGAACTGCTATTCAACCTACTAGAGTCCTTTGATAGCTATTGAGATGGGTGACTACATTATCATTCTTATTTCATGCATTAATGTGCAACATCTGAAGTCATACAGAGGCAGAGCTGAAGGCAAGATGCCAACCAAAGCCCCATCTAAGACCAATGCTTTCTATTTTATGTGACAACTTCTTTCAACACACTGATTTTGCTTAGATAATAATTTAATTTTCAAAAAAGAAAATAATAACTCTATTATTCATTGGTTTAATAAAGCATGATTTTTAATTTCCTTAATATAAAGGATTCCCTAAGAAATCTCTATGCAATGAGATTTCTAAGCTTTGCAGCTTTTTAAATACTCATGATTCTCACCTTCTGTTTATGAAGCTCTCCTTTTCTCTGTCTCATTCCATACCCAAATCCCTGGGGTTCAACCAGTGATGGGAACTCTTGAAGAAGCTCTGGGAAGGCATGCTAGCTCTATCTACAATCCCCTTTTCCTGGCACTCTATGTAAAAAGCCAGGGAAGCACCTGCTCATTACAGATAAGGAAGTAAGGCTATGGTGGGTGTTTAGAGTTCTTTGTTTGTAGGAGAAAAATACATTTTATAGATTGTTCCTGCTGTGGCCAGACCACAGAGAGCACAAGGCAACATGTGAATAAATTCGCTGCAAGGAATGACACATGGCAGTAATTTGCCTGACTGAGCCTTCCCGTGCTTTTCTAAGATTTGGAATATTCTAAAATACCACAAAACTAAAAATCTAGTTCATGTTGAGTCAGTTATAAAAATTAAAATACATAGGAAAGATAAACTAACCTGTCTGGTTTTCTAAACTAACTCTTGGTTTTAAAAAATTGCTTACATTCCTGTATTTCTGTGCATTGCCTTACATTAATTTTATTCCATTGCTCAAATGAGTCTAGAAAGTAAATAGTATGCAGTTGAAAAGTAAGGTTAGTGCTTAAGAAAGTCTGAGCATTTCGTTTTCCAAATTAAATGCCTGCTCCCATTCACATTCTACCTTTAGAAAATAATTCATTCTTTAAGTCAATTGCACATTTTCCAAGAAGTCTTGAATTCCAAGCTTTGATATTCTGCCCTCTTCAATTTTTTTTTTTCTTTTTGGACAGGCAGAGTTAGACAGTGAGAGAGAGAGAGAGAGAGACAGACAGAGAGAGAGAGAGACACAGAGAGAGAGACAGAGAGAAAGGTCTTCCTTCCATTGGTTCACCCCCCAAATGGCTGCTACGGCCGGCGCTGCACTGATCTGAAGCCAGGAGCCAGGTGCTTCCTCCTGGTCTCCCATGCGGGTACAGAGCCCAAGCACTTGGGCTATTCTCCACTGTCTTCCTGGGCCACAGCAGAGAGCTGGACTGGAAGAGGAGCAACTGGGGCAGAACCCGGCGCCCCAACTGGGGCTAGAACCTGGGGTACTGGCACTGCAGGTGGAGGATTAGACAAATGAGCTGCAGCGCCAGCCCCCTCTTCAAATTTGATGAGTAATTGATTTGTTCCCTGCATTTTAATCTTGTATTGGTTTTTTCATATATGTAATAATTTTGGGTGCTTTTGTCTTATCTCGTCACTGACTTGTAAGTACCAGAATCTGATACTTGCCCTCCTGTAAGTAACTTGCCATATATATCCAAATATTGAGTTATGACTGATGCAAAGTGGAGTCTACATCTACCTTAAGATGTTGATTAATTTTATCAATAATGAAAGAGGAATTTGAGTCATTATACTCTTCCAATGAATTGAAAATATTTGTAAATGAGAGATATAGATGGAGCACTTCAATCTTCTGGCTTGCAAAATCCAGGTCTCCCATGTGGGTTGCAGAAACTATTATTATTATTTTTAATTTTTAAAATTTTCTTGACAAGCAGAGTTAGACAGTGAGAGAAAGATACAGAGAGAAAGGTCTTCCTTCCATTGGTTTACCCCCAAAATGGCCGCTACAGCCAGCTTGCTGTGCCGATCCAAAGCCAGGAGCCAGGTCTACCTCCTGGTCTCCCATGCGGGTGCAGGGCCCAAGCACTTGGGCCATCCTCCACTGCCTTCCCAGGCACAGCAGAGAGCTGGACTGGAAGAGGAGCAACCTGGACAGAATCCGGTGCCCTAACCGGAACTAGAACCCACGGTGCTGGCGCTGCAGGCGGAGGATTAGCCAAGTGAGCCGCAGCGCTGGCCACAGAAACTATTATTTGTTATCACTGCTGCCTCCCAGGTCTACACTGATGGGCAGCATGAGTCAGAAGTCAGAGCCAAAAATCAAACCCAGGCACTCCAATGTGGGATGCAGAGAGATTAACCATTAGACTAAATGTCCACTCCCTTTCATAGAATTTTTTGCACTAACTCTATGGATAGTTGATTTGCAAGTATTAAAACTGCAATACTATAGTAATGAATAACAGAAATTCCAACTTCAGTTTCTTTAGTTTGGATTTTCCCTGTTGAGTTTTAACAGCACAATGAGTAGGTTTAGTAATGAGAGCTTTTATACCACTTGTACCAATCTTGTTTTTAAAGGTTTGTGAATAATAATTTTCTACAACTGGGAGTCCAAACATCTGCAAGCCTTTTATATTCTCTTCCTCAATGACCAGCATTCTTGGTACTCTAGATGTACATTTGAAGGCTCTTCAAAGGAAGAAGATTGAGAGCTAATTAGGGTTAGGTATTTGTGTAGCCCCACGTGCCTGCAACTATATTCAAGAGTTAAGTATGGGGGGGGAGCGGCAAGATGGCGGAATAGGAAGGGAGCACACCGATAGTCTGGGGAGAGACAGTTTAATAAAAGTGGAGATACTGCAGGTTCAAGGAAGAGTAGGGGAAGAAACAGCAGAGGAATCCCTTCCGGAACTGGAGATTCACAGTGGACCTGCGTGGAGAGCGTGGGAGCCCGCAGTTCAGGACATCAGCAGCAGATTCAACACACCAGCGCTGGAATGTGAGGTGAGCGGAACCTCAATAGCACGAGATACCAGCAGGGAAGCGGAGAGAGGAGACTAGAGTGAACAAGGCTTGAAACCCTGTGGGGAAAAGTTCACCAGGCTAACTAGAAGAGAGAGAGAGAGAGAGGGGAAAAAAAAAAAGTGACCCATACGGACACGAGCTTCTCTCTCTCCGCTTACCTCTCAAAGGTGAGCAAGACAAAGAGCAGGCGCCATTTTGGAATACGTCATAAGCAGGGCGACCTCGGGTCTGCACCGGCCCCGAGCCTAGCAGAAAAACCTGACTCTGGGTGGGAGGAGTGAAATAAC
>JADBBT010004470.1:0-10193 GCA_015711505.1 Sylvilagus bachmani | reverse complement strand
TCTCTAATAATTTGATGGTGTTGGGTCGTAGGTTTAAATTTTTAATCCATGTTGAATGAATTTTTGTGTAAGGTGAAAGGTAGGGATCTTGCTTCATGATTCTGCACGTGGAAATCCAGTTTTCCCAGCACCATTTATTAAACAGACTGTCCTTACTCCAGGGATTGGTTTTGGATCCTTGATCAAATATAAGTTGGCTGTAGAGAAAGGTCTTCCTTTGCTGTTGGTTCACCCTCCAATGGCCGCCGTGGTCGGTGCGGCACACCGCGCTGATCCAAAGCCAGGAGCCAGGTGCTTCTCCTGGTCTCCCATGGAGTGCAGGGCCCAAGCACTTGGGCCATCCTCCACTGCACTCCCGTGCCACAGCAGAGAGCTGGCCTAGAAGAGGGGCAACTGGGACAGACTCTGGCGCCCCAACCGGGACTAGAACCCGGTGTGCCAGTGCCACTAGGGGGAGGATTAGTCTATTGAGCTGCAGCACTGGCCCGAGAAAAGTATATTATTAAATAGGTTATATAACTCAGTGAAAACAACATTTATAACTATATCAAATAGTATGACATCTATACATTTTTCAAACTGTATATATTAACTTTTTTTCTGTCTACTTATATTGGATGGTTTCTATTGATTTTTCTTCCAGCTCACTTATTATTTTCTCTGACATTTCTATTTTGCTAGTCAAATTTTTTATTGAAAATATAAATTTTGGCCGGTGCCGCGGCTCACTTGGCTAATCCTCCGCCTGTGGCGCTGGTACCCTGGGTTCTAGTCATGGTTGGGGTGCTGGATTCTGTCCTAGTTGCTCCTCTTTCAGTCCAGCTCTTTGCTGAGGCCCGGGAGTGCAGTGGAGGATGGCCCAAGTGCTTGGGCCCTGCACCTGCATGGGAGACCAGGAAGAAGCACCTGGCTCCTGGCTTTGGATCCGCGCAGTGTGCCGGCTGCATCAGCCATTTAGGGAGTAAACCAATGGAAAAGGAAGACCTTTCTCTCTGTCTCTCTCTCTCACTCTCTAACTCTGCCTGTCAAAAAAAAAAAAAAAAAGAGAGAGAGAGAGAAAATATAAATTTTCAGATATAAAAACTCCTATTTAAATTTTTTTATTTCTCTGCTAAGACTTTTTATATTTTACTCATTTCTAGTATTTTTACCTTTACTTCACTGAACATAATTATAATAGTTGCTTTATAGTTCTTGTTTAATGACTTCAACATCTGATCATTTCTGGGTAGGTATCTGTTGATTATCCCTGACTTTGAGAATGGGTCTTTTTATGCAAAGTATTTTTGGGTCAAATCCTGGACATCATTAATGTTTTGCCATGTAGACTATGAGTTGTGCTGTATCCACTCTGAAGAATGTTGGTGTTTTTCTTTTAGTAAGGAACTCAGTGGGTTGGACTCATGGCAAGTTCCACCTCATTCTCTGGAGTTGGCAGTTCAGTTCCACTAAGTCTCAGTTGAGCTCATTAAGCCTTTGCTATGCTGTGATGAGTTTGACCCAGGTACAAATGGTTCAGAGGTCAGTCTGAGACTTGTGTGGGAGTTTAAACACAGAATTGGGGGATTATGTTCTCTAGCTCTCTTTCCCCTGGGATTTCTCTCGCTTCTCAGTGACAATCATTGCCTGGGTTCTTCTCCCTGATTCTTCTGGTTGGAATTATGATTTTGTCAAGGCTTTTGTCACCAGCACTCTGCTGTTCTTCAACTGCAGATTGCATTAAGGAAAAGCCACAACAAACCTTGGAATTCACCGCCGGGCCAGTGTTTCAACAGGTTTGGACTCTGCCACAATTTGTGTGCTTTGGTTTATTCCTCAGATTCCTTGAGTAGTTTTTTTTTTTTTTTTAAATTTTTTGTCCAGGGCGTATGCATTGTTTAGTTACAGACGGGACTGTAAGAGATAGCTGGTTTTGAAACTGAGAGCATGATGGGGCCGGTGCTGTGGTGCAGTGGGTAATGCCCTGGCCTGAAACGCCAGCATCCCATGTGGGCACTGGTTCAAGACCTGGCTGCTCCTCTTCCAATCCAAGCTTTCATTTTCCTCTTTGGCTATTTAGGCAATTAGATGAAGGAAGTGCAACAAGGAAGGATAGAAAATGGGGAGAAGAAAAAGGCAGGTAGAGTACTTTATTCCATTATCTGTTATGTATTCATGTGTTTGTGTGTTACATATATACACATGTATATGTATATTCACAAGAATATGGGCATATTTTCCATGCTGGTTGTAAACAGTTGAATTAGTTGTTTTTGTAGTCATTGAAATTTTTGTGGACTTATGAATAATTTAGAGAAAAGCTTCTTCTGAGCTTGGCAGGTCTTTTTTTCTCTTTCTATTTAATTTATTTGAGGGGCAGACACAAAGAAATAGACACACACACACACACACGCAGGAGAAAGAGAAATCTATCTGCTGTGTGTGTGTGTGTGTGTGTGTATGTGTACATATGGGGGCAGATATCTGTTGTTTCACTTTCTAAATGTCTGCAACAATTGGGGCTGGGCCTTGCTGAAACCAGGATCCTGGAACTCAATCCTGGTCTCCTGTGTGCATATTAAGTACCCCACTACTTGAGCCATGAATTGCTACTTCCCTGGGTACATATTAACAGGAAGTTAAAATTGGAAATGGAGTCAGGACTTGAACCTAGGCACTCTAGTATGGGATGTGAGTATCCTAAGTGGTGTTTTAACACTGTGCACACTCCCCTCCTTAAAATATTTATTAGATAGGTGGGGGTGGGGAGAGGGAGAAAGAGAGCAAAAACCAACCTGCACTCATTTGCCAGTTCATTCCTCAAATGTCCACAAAGCTGTGGTTGGGACTGGCAGGTAGGCAGGAACTCAGTTTAGATCTCCCATGTGGGTAGCAGGAACTGAATTACTTGAATTATCACTAGTACAACTCCAGGAAGCTGGAGTTGGAAGCCAAGGGTAAAATCCAGGAACTCTGGTGAGAAATGTAGATATCACAAATGGTGTCTTAACCACCAGACTAAATGCCCATTCTCCTTTTCCTTTCTTTCTTCCCTCTCTCCCTCCCTCTCCTCCTTCCTCCCTCCCTTCCTTTCTTCTTCTCCTTCTTCTCCTCTCCTCCTCCTTCTTCTTCCTCTCTCTCTCCCTCCCTCTCTCTCTCTTTCTTTCTCTCTCTCTCAAGATTGATTTGAAAGGTAGAGTTATGCAAGCAGAGGTGATAATATCTTCTAACTGCTAGTGCACTCCCCAGATGCCCACAACAACCAGGGGTAGGTGAGACTGAAGCCAGGAGGCAGGAACTCCACCCAGGTCTCCGCTGTGGGCAGCAGGAGCCCAGGTACTTGGATCATCTGCCACTGCCTTCCAGACCCATGAGCGGGAAGCTGGACTGGAAGTACAGAATAGCCAGGACTTGAGCTGGTACTCTGCTCTGGGATGTGGGCTTCCCAAGCAAAGCTTAGCATGCTGTGCTACAACTCCTACCTCAACCTCTGTCTTATGTATCCTTTTCAATGAGCACATGCAAGTGGTAGTTACCACTATTGAAATATTAATATTGGGATTTGAAGGCTGCAAGATAAGTATTTATGGAAAGTGTGGAAAAGCAGAAAAGTTTCTATTACCCCATTCTTTTAGCGAAGTTATTAATATGTACATATATTTCCTTTTAGGCTTTTTTTGTAAATTATTTTGTATACAAACTGATATTTCAAAGTATATATTGTTTTCAGAATATTTTTACTTTCTTTGCAATGCTGTAGATTTTACTATTTGAGACAGACTGTCCTTGATCTTAAAAGTTTCTCTTGGAATGTTAGTGCTATGCAGTGAAAGTTAACCTTGCCATGAAATTTAGGAAGTAAATTGAGGTATTTGGTTATGGATCTAAGAGACCCCAAATCCTATTCATGTCCTGACTCTATGCAGGAAAAGATTAAGGCCAGGAAATGCACATTACCAGCTAGGGTGTTGGCCCCATTCTTAATGTAACACTGTGATGTGCTAGGACTAACATACGCAGGACTACTTTGCCTGTGTCAGGTGAGTTCAGGTAGCTTGAAAATAAGTCATTTGTTGTCTGCTTTATTCATTCCACATTAGAATCTAGAAAGGAGTTGTGGATTTTCTATTCCTATAGGAAGAGCAGCCACAATGGCACGAACCAGGTAGCAATCTGTACCAGAGTCTAGGATAGGAAACCCTGGCTGGGAAACTTGCTCCCAACGGCTGATGTCACCCTGTAAGGGGGAGAAACGACTGGCTCCTGGCTCGCTCTCTCTCACTGTACCTTTCAAAGGTTGGCCTTGAACCTTTTGGTAGACTAGGAAGGAAAGGGCACAAAGCTGCAATAATTCAGAAAGAGGAAGATAGTGAAGTTAATGTTTGGGTTGCTGACATTTTAAGCACATTCTATACCATTTTAAAATGTAGGATAATCAACTTGGATTGTGAGCAGTAAATTTAATACGTCATGTAGACCAGTACTTTTTTTGGGGGGGTGGGGACTACACTATTTTCCCTAGAATATCTCCAAACTAGAATGAGTCTTTCTTAGTAAATTGTCCCCATGGAAGAGAGAGCATGTTACTTTCCTATAAAATTGAATGTTTAAGAAGCATAGTATTTTGTAGTGTTGATGGGGTGGATAGAGAAACGACATCATGCTTTAATGGGCTGGGCCTTTAATCTGTGCAAATAACAACAGTTAAAATACTAGGAGGAGCATTATATAACATTTTTAAAATAAGGAAGCTTCCTTGAGCACTTTAGAAATAATTTCTTTTTTTTTTTTTTAAGATTTATTTATTTATCTGGCGGGCGCCAAGGCTCAATAGGCGAATCCTCTGCCTTGTGGCGCCAGCACCCAGGGTTCTAGTCCCAGTCGGGGCACTGGATTTTGTCCCGGTTGCCCCTCTTCCAGTCCAGCTCTCTGCTGTGGCCAGGGAGTGCAGTGGAGGATGGCCCAAGTACTTGGGCCCTGCACCCCATGGGAGACCAGGAAAAGCACCTGGCTCTTGGCTTCGGATCAGCGTGGTGTGCAGTGCGCTGGCTGCAGCGGCCAGTGGAGGGTGAACCAACGGTAAAGGAAGACCTTTCTCTCTGTCTCTCTCTCACTGTCCACTCTGCCTGTCAAAAATTAAAAAAAAATTATTTATTTATCTGAAAGTCAGAGTTACACAGAGGGAGGAGAGGCATAGAGAGAAAGAGATCTTCCGTCCAATGGTTCACTCCCCAGCTGGCCGCAACGGCTGGAGCTTTGCCAGTCTGAAGCCAGAAGTCTCCCATGTGGGTGCAGGGGCCCAAGGACTTGGACCATCTTCCACTGCTTTCCCAGGCCATAGCAGAGAGCTGGATGGGAAATGCGGCAGCTGGGACTAGAACTGGCGCTTCAGGCAAGGGCATTAACCCGCTGTGCCACAGTGCTGGCCCCAGAAATATATACAATAACCTGGATAACAGTAAGCTGGTTATGATTTTTAATATGAACTCTTAGTCTGGATAGAGTTGCATTTTCCAAGGTCCAGTTTAGTGGTAGTGCTGAGTAAGGAAAGAAAGCCACTTCCAGATGAGAGCTATGTCTTGTAGCATGGTCTTCTTTTTGGGAATTGGCAGTTCACAACTTAGAAATTAAAATCAGAATTTGGAGAAATAATAGGATATTTAGTTCATATTATCCCAACTACAGGATATAAGAAGAATCCTAATTGTAGATGACTCTTCAGTGAATTGATGAGTTCAATCAAGAAATGTGGATGTGTTAAATAAGAAAATGCAAAAATAAGAAACATTTTCCACATCTATGTTTTAAATTTATGTGTATTTTTGGCATGTACCATAAAATGAGGTATAATTTTCAGCCAAGTGCCTCAGCACACTATTTGAACAATCCTTTCCTTTATCACCAATTTAATGCTGTCATTATAACTCACATTAAGTTTATTTTCTCTAAGTCTACCTATTGACTCTAGCAGCAGTATTTTTTGCTCTGATTCTTGTATCCGAGTAAATTTTAATTATCTGATTATTTCTCTTTTGAGGCACTCATGCTCCCTCATTTCAAGTTTTGTCTAATCTATCCTGCCTGTTATTTTAATGAGTTGAGAATTACTTTCCAAAGTTCAAAATATCCTGTTTAGATTTTTGCATTGGCACTAACCCAACACAGTATGTTAAGAATACCTTATGTAATTAAAATACTCAGACTTCCCAGCACAAAACATTACGTATTTAGTTCAGTCTTTCTTTTATGTCCTCCAATGAAATTTAACAAATATTCATATAATTTAGTATATTTCTTATTATATTTATGCTTAGATAGCCTTAAAAATCATAAATTAAATTTCAAATTTTATTTTTTATTGGGCCATCATGGCATAAAGCAAGCTGTTGGCTCACATATATGTATGTATGTTCTGAGTTTTCTAGGTTGATAACCAAATCTACAAATGATAGTGATATTCCAGAGGTGCTTCTGCTTCATTATTTTATTTTTTTCAAAGAACCTTGGTTATGGCTTTTCTAAAAAATACTGTTCTAATTTATTATTTCCAGTTTTTATTTTCATTGTTGTACCCACATTCTTTGCAATGCTCCTGTTCTTGGCTTCTGAGAATATCTATACTGTTCATTTACCCAACTCCATTTGTTTAGGGCCTTCACCTGCTACAGGTGAGCCAAGAATCTGTCATTGGCCCCCTCTCCACGGTTCCTGTTAGCCTGGCTTTTGGTAATGATCTCAGAGTTTTCGAGACCTCAAAATCTACCTGTTATCCAAGTATCTGGCTGTACTAAATAACAAAAGTTTTTTTTTTATTATTATTATTGTAGTTAAATACTCATAACAAAATTTCCCTTCTTAACCATTTTGAAGTGAACAGTAATTGACATGTTTTATGATGCCTTTGGTTAGGACCAAGACTTCATCAGGTGATTTAGAGTCCCTGTTTTATGAGTTATCCTTAATTGTTCCAATTTATTCCTAATCAGTGGTCCAGCCCTTACCCATTTTACTTTATTTCTTTTAAAAACTCTGCTCTGTGGCCCCACAAGCTCAAGCTAGAGGCTCCCACCGTAATTCTTTCTTCCGCTCAGTATTACAATCCCATCGAGCTTCTCTGAGCTACAAAATTTGTGTATTTTCTGGTAGATCACAAGAAGTAGGAACACCTGGCATTTAGGCCTCTCCTCTGGAGGCTGCCATCTCGCTCTCTCCCTCCTCTCTCCTGAGCTGGGCAGGGCTGGGAGCTGCCTGGGACCCCTAGGAAAGAGAGGGCCACAGCTGCCCAGCCAGGAGCTGGGATTTGGCCCTTGCATTACCAGAGGCTTTAATTTTCCCTTTTTCCTCGGAGAAACTGCAAATGGGGGGTTGAGGGGGAAGGCGGGTGGCACTGAGTCACACTTGATTTGCATTTTTATCCCAACAAGCACCACGTGAGTTGGACAGACACCAATAAAAGTCCTATATGTTATAGGTCAAATCTGTCAAGATGTCCATGATCCCGAAGCACTTTGGACTGAAAACCAGAGAAGAATCGTACATGTTTAAAGAGCTTGAGAAGCTTCGCCAAGAGACTAAAAAGGATTGTCTCCGACCCAGGCAGAAGTTGGAATCGAAGCCGATTTTAGATGAAGGCCCCATTCGCCTCCTCCAGGCTCCGGGCTGGGGCCGTCCGGCGGACCAGAAGCGCGATTCCTCCCCTCGGCCCGGAGGGTTGCAAGCTCGCCCCTCGCCCAGGGGCCCCGGGGCCTCCGTGGCGGCCCTCGAGCCGGAGACGCACGCCTGCGCGGCGCGCCCCTGGGGCCTGGGCCACGCGGCCGCTCCGCCCAAGCCCCGAGCCTTTCGCCCCCAGGAGTTCTACTTGCGGAGCTCGGCGTTCCGCCGCTACCCTCTCCAGAAGCCGCCGGTTATCGCCGCCGGGGCGGGCACCTCCAGGCCCTTGGTGCTGCTGCCGCCGCCCGCGCCGCCGGCGAGGCCGAGAGCGCTGCCGGAGGCGGGGAGCCCGCGGCCCTCTGCGTCCAGGCAGGCCCTCGAGCTGGCGCGGGCCCACGAGGTCACCCAGGAGCTAGCTCCGCCCGCAGAGACGCGCAGGGCCAAAGCCAGGAAGACCAGCTCCCTTTCCAGCGAGGACAGCGACCTGGGCCCGGGCGGCCGGTGGAAGCAGTTGATGGTCACCACCCACTTCGTGCGCCGGCTGTCGGTTGGCGAGGCTGGGGAAGCGGCTGGGTCCGTGCTCAGAGCCCAGCGCCCGAGCCGCCTAACCAGCGAGGCGCAGGACGCCGCCTGGCTGTCCCTGCCGCCCCGGCGAGCGACCCCCAGGTCCTTCAAGGAGGTCCTCACCTCGCTGCAGTCCGAGGCCCAGCAGGCTTCCGACCAGATCATCAAAGAGCTCATCCAGAACATCCTTGGCCCGAACTACGACTTTAAAATGGAAGTAGGTGAACTCCTAGTGCCGGTAATGTGTCTCCTGGGTAAATGTACGTCCCGTTAGGATCATGCAGAGTTCCTTCTGCGTACTGTTTCAGCGCACACGAGGCGTTTTCACACACTGCACTGTGGCTGGTGTTCAGCTTCCTTGCATTCTTTAGAATTTTTGACTTTTCCAACACCAGGGAGTGTCTCCTGCTTTCAAAGTAAAGAAACTCCTTGGTTTCAAGAACATGAACTAGTTTGCAGAAAAGCAAGGATTGAAAGAAGTTTATGTTGGTACAGGAAATTTGAAGTCCATAGGTAGTTTTTTTTCTTTCAGAATATACGTTCTATGAACTTGAAGACCTCTTATACATCCTTCGTATCTTTCTCTTTCAAAGGCTTTGTGGTGATTTAATCTTGAAATAACAGAATAGGCATTATAAAAACTCAATCCTTTCCAGTTACAGTGTTAGTAGTGGATTACAGTAAAAGTGAATGTATATTCCAAAAATAGTGTCTTACTATTAACTAATTACAATAATTCTGAAATATTTTCAGTGAAAACCATGTTTTTAAATGTTTAAAAGTATTTTTCCCCCTAGAGACTGATAAATGCTTCTAGCACGGTAAAGTTCCAACAACCACCACACGATGTAGGTAGATACTAGTAGAATCCCTATGTTACATAAGAGACCTTCTTGCTTTAGTGAGGCTAAAGGATTTGCAGAGTGCACTACATTAGATGCTTGGTAGATTTGGGATTCCACCCCAGATAGTCTAATCCCAGAGACTGCTCTGGAATCATGCCCAGATTTGAACAATTTGCACACACACACACACAGTCTGTTTGAGAACAAGTTGTACAGTTAATTCTCATAACTCTTTGATGACAGAGGTCCTGCATAGGGAGTGCCAGTGACTCCTATTAATTTAACAATTAGAACTCTTCTGTATGAAGTCAGTGATCATCCGGGGCTTTTGACATGAGCTGCTATTGCTATGGAAGCCTTCTGAATCCACAATCTCTATCAGTATTTAGACAGGGCCATAAGCAAAATGGAAGTTCTCTCCTTCCTTCAGAGAAAAGTACATCCTTCTTTCTTGGCCACTTCTTTCCACTGGGGTCTCACCCACCGAGATCCTTCTTGTAGGACTTTTTTTTTTTTTTTTTTTTTTTTACCACAGTGTCTTGGCTTTCTGGCATGGACATTTAAAATAAAAATAGAAGCAGGACAACTTGAGCCCCACACTCAAAGAAAGAAAGGAGACATCCAGTGTTCTAGGAGAATGACAGTAAGAGGGAAGGAGATTCTATTACTTTCTTGGCTGCAACTCCAACTCTCTTGTTAGTACACAGAAGACTGCTGCCACATTATGTCTTTAAAATAGTTTCAGCTGCAGAACACAGTCTTGGCTGTGATCTAAGGAATGTGATCATAATGGGAAACAAAAACACATATGAACGTATGAACAAGAGTCCCCACTGTTAGGTTTGACCTGATGTTTGTGGGCAGAGTCTTACAAATGCTCTAAGACCCACCCTTCTCTCCTTGGTTGCTGAGCAAGATTGGTGTGACTGCTCAAGCCGTTCCAAAAATGGGTGTTTTCAACTTTTGTGAAACTATGAGACAAGAGTCATCAGGGATGCCCTTTGGAGAGCCTTACCAAAGAGGAGAAGGGTTTAAGTGCCCTGGGATGGACCCCATACATTATGACATAGTTAAGATACTTGGAAATGAAGAGGAGCCAAAATTAGGAACTGGATAAGAGGTCCTGAATGGTTGAGGAATGTAGTATGCTAACCT
>JADBBT010004469.1:0-10194 GCA_015711505.1 Sylvilagus bachmani | reverse complement strand
AAAATTTGCTTTTGAAATTATTTGCTTACGAGGATGATTGGCCGCAACTTCTTGGCTCTTAACTGTGCGTTCCTGGGAACTTCCGTGATGCACAAGCACACACAAGATTGATGTGAACCTGTAAGTTAGCAGTGAGGGAGCCACGGAACGTAACAGCAGCCCTGTCTTAGGACACCGGCTAGTCTGTTGGCTGTCAGCCAGCGTACACTGGGAAGTGCTGGAAGAACACTGTTGCCCACAGCTAACAAGAATGCTAAACCTGGGGGACAGCTCGCTCGTATAAACAAACCCAAAGTGCAGTCAGAGCTACACCTGTCTGAGCATCATCTTCACTCAGACACTTTGCAGAAGCTGCTATGACTCAGGACAAGTGGCAGCAGGGGGAGGAGGGGGTTTTAGTGAGCACACATCTTGCTGCTGTCTTGCAATGTGGGTTGAGGTTGGACGAAAAATTCAGAATGACTGCTCGCATCTCATTGTGTGAAATGTCTTATTTCTTCCCCAAACTGCAAGTTTCTTGAGGGTAGTCCCAGTAAGTTTATGACGCAATCCGGTACAAGCCCTAGAGGCCTAAGGAACAGTTTGCTGAACTGATTGACACCTGATTCTCTAATGCAGCCACCTTGCCAATGGCTCTGCTGTCTCAGCTAAGCCCGGGAAAGGCAGCAGGGCCCAGGACTGTCCTCATTACCTTATGCAACCTCGGAAGAATAGCCAGGGACTCCTGGTTGATCTGTTTCCCAGGGGACACACAGAGGCACAGGGCAGGTGGGGATAGAACTGAAGACCAGGTGCAAGGAAGGAGTAGAAGGACCCAAGCCTCTGTTCAAGCAGGTTTGGGGTCTCTTTAGTAAGGCTTGTCAGGATCTATCCCTAAGTGTGATCTCTGCTGGGAGTCTGCTCCTCCCATCCCTGCCTCTCAGCCACAACGTGCTGGGCACCTGTGCCTTCCACCCCCTGGAAGGGGGCCCGAGTGAGCCATCTGAGCAGGGCTGAGCAGCCTTCCCCAGGGCCTGTGAGAGGTGCCTGGGTCCGAGGTCGACCAGAAAGCCACAGCAACTGCTACACAGCTCAGCCCTGCCTCTCAGCGATCAAGACAACCTCCTATTCTCCCCCCACCCCTCTCTCTTTCAGCGCCCACTGAGAACCCTCAAGGCCCACTCTCTCCCCAACCAGGGCTCAGAAACATTAAACTCTGGCAGGTGTTGATAAGAAGGAAAAAAGATGGGTCTGCCCTACCAGTCTGCCCCTGCTGACTGCCGGGACAGGGGTGCTGTGAGAGGAGCGTCCAGGCTCCGTCTCTGGGGCTCTGCCTGGGTTCGTTTTGAATCTCGCTGGCCTCAGCAGCCGTGGCTTGAGTGAGCTCCTCTTGTCTCGGAGCGTCTCCCAAATGCATTTCTGCTCCCGGGGTTGACCCTCGCTTCCTCTCCCATCACCTGCCCTCTGCAGAAGCAATGGCCCCGGAGGCTGGGTCCAGATGCCAACCTGTAAGAGTGGGGCGCTGTAACCCCACAACAGAGGAAACCCTCCAGGGAGGCCAGGACTCAGGGCTCCCAGTGCCACAGACTGATATGGGGGGCCGGGGAGTGACGGTCAGCCAATTCTTCTGGACACAGTTCCCAAGGGTGCTATGTCTTTCCCCAGGAGTTGGGCAGCTGGGGAGGGGTGGCTCAGCCTGCCTGTGCTGCCACAGGACAGAGCCCAAGCTGACCTCGGGGGGTGGGGGGCAGCAAAGCTCCTAAGGGGTGTGAGAAACAGTGGTTTGCTGCCAGTGGGCCAGTGGCGGGAGGCTTCCTGAACCCAGGCCACCCAGGCTGCCTACAACAGGTGGCCCACTGCCCTGTCCCACGGGGGCCGCACGGGAGTGGGGATGGGAGTCAAGAAGCAACAGGCCAGGGCCTGAGATCCAGAGGCAGGGTTGGGAATGCGCACTCCCCAGGGGGATGGGCAGGCTGCAGTGGGGGGCCTCCTTCACCTGCTCCTCCCACGTGGAGGAGGCCCATGACCACCCCCTCCCCAGTTTTCTTGTTTCCTCTGGGAGTAGCAGTACAGGCAGATTCCTCAGACCCCTCCGGCCCGCCCTGACCCTCTCTGCTCCCTCTGTTTCTGCCCCCTTACCCCCCAGAGGCTGCCTGCAATCATAGAGGCTCCTTAAAGCTCAGGTCCGGCACAGCCAGGCCTCCTGCTGGTTCTCAGATGCCCCCTTCTGTGTCTCTGCACCCTAGGTAACCGGGAGCCATCTGCAGCCCTGCCCCTGGAGCCTTCCAAGAGCCACGTCCTACATCTCACCCCCTCCTCCCATTGCCTTGGCTACTTCATGGAGACAGAGGCAGGCGAGGGTCTGGGTGCTGAAGGGGAGCTATCCCTGCCCAAGCTCCCAAACCCCCGCAGGAGGCACGAGGTGGCGGTCAGGGGCCCAAGACGGGTGCTGGGAGCACCTGCACGTTCTCCCTGCTGCCCTGCCTCGCACCCCAGGGCGGGGGTCCCACGCCGAGCAGGATGATTTAGAGTTTGATGACGCCCCCTCACAGGGAGGACCAGTGGCGTGAATGCCCCCTTCAGCTGGGAGCAGGGAGAGAGGCTGAGCACCGTGTGCTCCCTTGCAGCTCGGCTGCCAGACTCTGTCCCCGTGCAACCTCCTCCGGGACCTAGCATTTGGGAACCCAGGAAACAACCGTGAGACCAAGCGCTGGCCCTGTCTGAGCTGTGTTGTGCCCAAGCACAGCCTGGAAGGGACAAGTCCCACCTGACGGATGCGGGCGGCATGGCTCCCACACCTCGGCGGCTGCCAACCCCTGGCTCCCCTGAGAGTCCTTTCTGCCTCCTGGGCAACCATCTGAGGAGTCCCAGGGGGCGTTTGGAACAGGAACAGGAAGCTTTGGGGATCAGCAGTGGACGCAGCCCACGAGAAGGCAGACAGAGCTGCGCGCGTGTCCTGCTCTCCGCTCAGTCTCGGTGCTGTGGTTGTCCGGAGCCTGGCGCTCTCGGTGGGGAAAATACTTGCAGAAGAAGTGAATGAACTTGACGCTCCATCCCTCTGCCTGGCTGAAGGAGACAGACAACACGGAGACTCTGCCTGAGGGTGGTGCTGGGTGCGAAGCTCCCGCCGACGCCCAGCGTGAGTGACAGCAGCTGTTCAGGCGGGGTTCACTGAGGGAGACCCCCACCCCAGGAGTGGCCTGTTTCTCCTCCTGCCTCTCCGGAACCCCTGTGAGCTCCAGAGTGAGTGTCCATCTTCCTCCTCTTTGTATCTGCAGTGCTGGCCGCCGTGCCAGGCCCCCTGGGACCCTGCCTGCCGCAGCTCCCCAAAGTGGCCGGAGCCTGGCAGCTGAGAGAAAGCCGCCAGGGGAGCAGGAACCCCTCACGCCAGTGCTTCTCCAGCCCCCGATCCCAGCAGACCCTGCGGGTGGCTGTGGTTCACCCAGGCCAATTCCCACCCCATAGAGGGGTGCCGCTCTCGGCTTCCTTCCGGCTGAGCCCCCCAGGCCACCAGCAGGGCTGTGGCAGGGACTGAGCCCCCCAGGCCACCAGCAGGGCTGTGGCAGGGACGGGGATGCGGAGAGGGGAGAGCCAGGTTGTTAAAGAAAAGGAAAACCTGGGAGGGCTGGGCCGCAGGACGGCTGAGGCTCATTCGAGGCCACCTTCTAGAAGCCTGCTTCCTCGTCCTCCCATCCGCACGGTCCCCTGCAATGACACACCTCCGTGCTCAGAGGGGAAGGGGGCCACGGCTCGGCCGCTCCCGACACACAGCAAAAGAAGAGGCATCAGTGGGCCCGAGAAGTGAGCTCCGTGGAGAAGTCAGTGGAAAGAAAACATGTTTTCATCACACACACACACAAAAAAGATCGAGAGCTGGCGTGGCTCTTGCACCAGCCCCCTCAATTTTCAACTGAGAAATCCACAGCAGGAGGGACTCGGGCCCTGCCTGAACACCACAGCCAGGGAGGGGCCTTGGAGGCACAAGTGCTGTGGGTGCGCGGACAAGCCACTAAGCCTCTCTGAGCGCCACCGTGAAAACAGGGACGGGAGCACTCCAGACAGATGGCTGCTGTGAGGATCGGCTTACAGGAAAAGTCTGTGTCGACTCACAAGTAAGCATCAACAAGGTGGGTCGGCGGCAGCACTGGGACCACAGCCAGACGGCTTCAGGCCCGGCACCCACGGCATTGCTGCAGGCGGGTCGCCAGTGGCACGCAAATGTTTCCCACGCTGCGGAGGCCGGTACCTGCCACCACATCCTTTCTCTCTGGCTTGTGGGACTCGCTGCCTGCCGACAGGGTCAGCCCAGGGTCGCCCCCTCCCACCCCTGTGGAAGAGCTCTGACCACTAATGCCAGGCCGCGGTGAGCTGTTCTGATGTCTCTGTGCGAATGAGGGCAGGTGCCTCTGCAGAGGGCACGCCCCGCCCAGGCGGGTAAGCCCAGGCAGCAGCCTCAGCCTGGGGCCTGGGACCAGTGCTGAGCAAGCAGCCTTGGGGGCACCGACGGCAGCCATCCCTAGCCTCATTCTTCGAGGTGGGCCCAAGGCGCCGCATGTCTCCCAGCTAGGCTTTAGCAGGTGTCTTTGTGATAAGGCAGTGTGGACAAACAGACTGGGCTCTGCACCAGGCGTTGGGAGGTATGTGTTCAAGTCCCACCACACCACCTTCTAGCGGCATTTCCTTGGGGAGCACCCGCCCCCCCAGCCTCCCACAACCTCAGTTTCCCCCTCCATCAGGTGGAAATGTTAATCACGGTTTATTTCAAGGTGCACATGAGAGAGAGAGAAAAAAAAAAAACCTGGGAGTGGCTGGTAAAGTGGAAAGAGATTATCATCATCCATTCTATCAAAACATAAAAAATTATTCCATTGCTAAAATAAGCTAAAGTAGTATAATTCAAAGATGCATTTAAAGCATGATGGAGGGGGTGTGCTGGGGCTGGCCCTGTAGCATAGTGAGTTAAAGCTCTGGCCTACAGAACCAGCACCCCATATGGACCCTGGTTCAAGTCCCGGTTGCTCCACTTTGGATCCAGCTCTCTGCTATGGCCTGGGAAAGCAGTAGAAGATGGCCCAAGTCCTTGGGCCCCTGCACCCATGTAGGAGACCTACAAGAAGCTCCTGGCTCCTGGCTTTAGATTGGCACAGCTCTGGCCATTGCGGCCAATTGGGAAGTGAACCAGCGAATGGAAGAACTCTCTCTCTTTCTCTTTCTCTCTCTCTGGCTATAACTTTCTCTGTAAATCTGCCTTTCAAATAAATAAAATACATATTTTTTAAAAAAGTATGATAAGGAAGACTTACTCAGGACTGTCCTAATAGGCACACGGACTGCTGCTATGGGGTCTTGCAGTGGGGGTCTCAGGGGACTCCACCTCAGCGGGAATTTATAGCAAAAAACAGGCAGAGGTCAAAGGAAGAAAATTACTAGGTGGAAACATCCGGGTGTGAGAGGTTCTGGCTCAAGCAGCCTCAATGAAATCCTTGTTGAAGACAGGCCAGGGTGACCAGATGGCCCCTGGGGGTGGTGGAGGAGGAGGGTGACCCAGTGGGATGGACCAGGGGCTCTGGCCACATTGATGTAGCAGAGTACTTTGCTAAAACTGGGTTCTACAGGGCCTGGGAGAAGTTTCCAGAACCTGACTCAATGTTGGCCAAGCAGAGAGTCTATCTGTTGACGTGATGATCACATTGAGAAATTTTGGAAAAAGTGGGAAAAATCTCCTGCGATGGACTGAAGCGACTGTTTCGCCCTCTGCCTGTGTGTGTTCCAGATCGTTCCACCTGCACGGGATGATGCTGTAGCTGTTGAGCCGCTCTGAGCAGAGACCCAGTGAGGGCAGGGGGACCCCCAGGAGGAAGAGAGTTTCTCCCAAGCGTGCCTGGAGAAAGTTGCAGGCAGCTACTCCCCTTGCAACTTGCAAGGCAGGGCTGAGACCCCCAGGATGGATTTGCAAGATTTTTATTCCCAACAGCCAACAAAAGAGTCATAAAAATCTGGGGCAGGATTTTCCCAGAGGGACGTGTCACTGTGGAAAAACATGAAAGGGAGAAAGGAAAATTCCAGAAGGGATTCTCCCCCATCCGGCAGAGAGAGAAAATACCGACGGTGTTAGAGCATCACTCCGGTAGCAAAAAGTCAAAAGTGCTGCCACCTCATCATCTTTGAAAATGTTTATTCAAGTAGGATGTACGGAGGGCTTTGGGGCCTGGAAACGGGACTAATTAAAGATTTCCTGCCTGCCCTGCGAGCGGGTAACCCTCCCACTGAGACGCGAGCCACACTCACTCTGTTCACCTGTCTTCCATTCAGATGATCGAGAGTGGAATTCCATGTAAGTTTGATTCCACTCAAGGATGAGCGAGGCCAATGCTGCTGTTCACCGAAGGGAGGTGTTTGCCCAGAAAACCAGGGAGCCAGAGACGTGGGGCTGCAAACCCAGAGTGATACAGCACAGGGACCCGGGTCTCCTTGTCAGAGATCTGGAACCCATGATGTGACTGGCACGGGGTTCCTTGGCATATGGGTTTGCGAAGGGCCCAGGGGCCATGGCTTTGTGAGACCAAAGCTCAGGGCAGCCCCTCCTGGCCTCAGCCTCCCTTTGCCTCCCCCTCTCACAGGCATTTTCCCCAAGGTGCGTTTGCTCCTTCCAAAGTGGTTTTTTTTTTTTTTTGACAGGCAGAGTGGACAGTGAGAGAGAGAGACAGAGAGAAAGGTCCTTCTTTGCTATTGGTTCACCCTCCAATGCCTGCCACGGCTGGCACGCTGCGGCCGGCGCACCGCGCTGAGCCAAAGGCAGGAGCCAGGTGCTTCTCATGGTCTCCCATGGGGTGCAGGGTCCAAGTCTCCACTGCACTCCTGGGCCACAGCAGAGAGCTGGCCTGGAAGAGCGGCAACCGGGACAGAATCCGGCGCCCCAGCCAGGACTAGAAACCAGGATGCTGGTGCCACAGGCAGAGGATTAGCTTATTGAGCCTCGGCGGCAGCCCAAAGCGGTTTTAAAAATGCATGAAACCCAAGACTGAAGGCCACCCAGTTCCGCCTCTGCCCCATGCGCCTGCTGAGATGTTGGGACAGCCAGGCCCAGTGAGGACCCTGCCCTTTGGGCGCTGGGAGCCACAGCCAGTTTAGCTAGCAAGATGGCTACAGTAAACTAAACCAGAACATAGCAAAGACTGGCAAGGATATGGAGACATTGGCACGCTGTGTACCCATGGTGTGGATGTAACCCGGTGCATCTGCCCTGGAGGAATAGTTTAACACTTCCAGTTAAAACTGGAATGACCCTGTGACCCAACAATACCCCAAAAAGGTCTCCAGCACCTTCTCTGTGAGATCCTTGGACGTGCTCAAGTTCATAGCCACCCGTTCATAACAGCAAATAGCATCCCAAGTGCGCACCAACAGATGAGTGGACAAGCAAAACAGGCTTATGTGGACCATGGATCATCATTTAGCCTCAAAAAGATAGGGGCCTCCAGCACCTGCTGCAACATGGGTGAACTAAGTGGTAAAAGCCAGTGGATGAACCTCAAGGGCATCGTGCTAAGTGACGTAAGCCAGTCACATGAAGAGGGACACAGTGTGATCCCACTTCCAGGAGGTCCTTCTGGGAGTAGAATGGTGGTGGCCCGGATGCGGGTGGGAGCAGAGAATGGGGAGCTACAGTTTACAACGGCACATAGCTTCAGTTTTGCAAGATGAAAAGAATTCTAGAAACGGATGATTGTGGTGCTTTCCAAACAACCTGAGTTGACTTAATACACTCAAAATGATTCAGACGGTCCATTTCATGTTATGTGTGATTTACAAGGGAGAACAATTGAGATGCACAGACTGGTGATATTGCCCTGGGGGCTAAGACTCTGCTGCCAGTATTGGAAGGTATTCCCGGGGTACACGTGTGACAGTCCAGGACAGAGAGGGGAGCACGGTAGGGACAGGCTGAGCCCTTGCTGCACCAGAAAAATGGGAGGCGGAAGGCGTTGTCTCTCTCTCTCTCTCTCTCTCTCTCTCTCTCTCTCTCTCTCTTTCTCTCTCTCTCTCTCTCTCCCTCTCGTGGGTCCCACATTTTCCACTGCCCGTAAAATATAGAAGCCTGTGTGCGCGCAAGAGGAAAAAGAAGAAAGAAAACAACAACCGGGAAACTTTCCCCGGGGCCACACAAGCGGCTGCCTCCAGCTTCGAATCACAAACAACCTCCCAGCCCACACCAGCCCCGTGGGGGACACCCCGTGGTAGACAGTTTGCCCCCGTAGGAGGTGGGAAACCGCTCAGATCCACCCTCAAAGGCATCCCTCTGCTGGGGGGAGGGAGGCTGAGCTGAGCCTTGAGAGGGACACCCGTGACAGCTGGGGGGGCATGCCCACCACGCCATAAAAGGCACCCGGCTCGGGCGCCCCAGGGGCTGCGGGGGGCACAGAGGAAGCCAGCGGGGTGGGAGGGGAAGTGGGTCTGAGTCCTTTGGGGCTGAAGAAAATGTCTCCGGTTGCCATCCTCAAACCTTGCCTGCCCCCCCTCGGCCCCTAATTTACCCCACTCCCCGTTAATTCTTCTCCTCCTTTCTTTCCATCCTGTTCCATCCTGTCCTTTTTTTTTTTTTTTTTTTTTTTTGACAGGCAGAGTTAGACAGTGAGAGAGAGAGAGAGACAGAGAGAAAGGTCTTCCTTTGCTGTTGGTTCACCCTCCAATGGCCGCCGCGCTGTAGCTGGCGCACCGCGCTGATCCGAAGCCAGGAGCCAGGTGCTTCTCCTGGTCTCCCATGGGGTGCAGGGCCCAAGCACTTGGGCCATCCTGTACTGCACTCCCAGGCCACAGCAGAGAGCTGGCCTGGAAGAGGAGCAACCGGGGCAGAATCCAGTGCCCCGACCGGGACTAGCACCCGGGGTGCCGGCGCCGTAGGCAGAGGATTAGCCTAGTGAGCCGCAGTGCTGGCCCCATCCTGTCCTTTTCATCTGCTCCCTTTCTGCTTCACAGAGTGACTTAGCTGAGCACTTCTGCGGTGCCAGGCCCCACACTGGGGGCTGCCACGCCACAAGTCATTTCTCGGGATCTTCGACAGAGCCATGAGGGACAGGTGTGGCTGCCCATTGTACAGACGGGAGATGTGCAGACTGAGGTCTGCCCAGCTGGAATGCAGCAGAGCAGAGATTTGAACCTGGGGGGTCCAATTTCAGAGGCCAGACACATCCCTGTCACTGCAGCTTTTGCAAACTGTCCTCTCGCCTCCCCTCATTCCTCTCCACAGCTTCCTCTTTCGCTGGCTTTTCTAGGCGTGGAGTCAGCAGAAAATGGGAAAAAGAAACATAGACAAGAGGACCAGGCTCTGGTGCTGACCGTGACCTTCAGGTTAGACTTTTGTGTTTATTTCCTGCCTGCCTTTCCCAGAGGGGACACGCCAGTCGTCTCTGTCCATCTCCCTTAATGTACAGAAGAATGCCGCATCCGGGCATCGAGGGATGTATCGGGGCCCCTTGGCGGGTTCGGGATGGAATGCGGACCGGAGCCTCTTCCTGTTCTAAAGGGCCTCTCCGTGGGTGGTGGGTGTGTGTGCCAGGCTTCTCGTCCAGAATCCTCGAGGCCTTGACCAAGCACCTGCAGTCCTCACACACAGACTAGCAGAAACCTCACCAGAGCTCCAGTGCCCCCAGCGTGCTCTCCCGGTGCAGAATCCGTTCCATCTGCAGGTGCAGCCTCAGGAACTCTGGCCCTGCCTCTCCATGCTCAGCTGGGAGAGCGTGGGGCTCCAAAGAGAGGGCACAGCTCGCGGGCCCCTAGAGTCATCTGGAGGAAGAGTTGTTTGCTCCCTGTGTTGGGAGCCACCATCAGGTCGGAATCCCCAGGACCAGTTCAGCAAGGTCTCGGTCAAAAACAGATTAAGGATTCGTTTCCTCTTTCCTGAAAGACTTGGACGTTTCCCTAAGTGGAAAACGACTGGGAACTTGGAATGTCCTAGAGGCTGCGTTGGGTTGGTGGAGAGCTGGGTTGGTAAATACAGAGTCTCTACTGCAGTGACCTGAGCTGGAGGCTTAGGGGAAAAATCACGCAGCTCACTGGGTTGCCGTCTCGCTGTCTGCGTAGGGCAGCGAGGTAGGGAAGGGGATCATTTCTTCTCCCTGTTGACCTCATGGGACTACTGTGATGGTCAGATGAGAAATTGGGTGGAGAGGTAACAGCTCGGGGCCAGCACCGTTCATCAGCAGCCGGCGTTGTGAC
>JADBBT010004468.1:0-10194 GCA_015711505.1 Sylvilagus bachmani | reverse complement strand
TCAGGTGTATTTTTTACTGTATTATTTCTTGCATAGGGATAATTTTACAAAGCAGAAATAGGGAAATAGTCCTATGTGCCAGATTTAGCTCACTTCCTATTTTGGTGTGGCCTTTGAGTTCATTTGTTGTAACTTTTTCAAGGTTGCTTTGTTGCTCAGAACTCTTCATACTTACAGTTTCTATTTATTACCGAAAAAAGGACCCACTGCAATGAGCCAAGGGATGAGCTTCCTGTTGTGGAACCTTATTGTCATTGCCTGCTACTCCCAACGAAAGTAGGTGATAATACTCATGGGACATTGACAACCAATCTTACATGAGCCTGTGTTCAGAGTCCATATTGAGGTTTCATAACAGAGATGTTTGTACACTCATATGGCTATTGTTAGTCACCAACACATCCAGAGATAGAACTGATACCACATGGCCCAAAGCCTGTCACCAGAATTACATTGTAGAAGCAAAGCACCCATGTGGCCAAAAACCTGAAGGTTAATGAAGTCATCCTCCATGTGACACACTCTAAATGTTGGAAGAATACCTACCAGGAGCAGAGCCAAGGGCCAATCCTTTCTTTGAGAAACATATCCTTTCTTATATAACTGTGATCTGTAGCTTAAGCTTCCTGTTTCAGTGAGCTTATGATTTTCAGTATGTTTGTGTGGGTGATCCTGTGCTGGGCTGGAAGACTGCCTGCCTAGTCTATGCAGGAGGCCAAGAGGACATAGCACACCATGCCCCATGGGAAAAACCCTGGGTGAGGGCTCAGCACACTGCGACCCACATATGACATGACTGCTGGCAGGCTGCAGGGGCCCCAGGCACATATCTCCCACCCCCACTTGCTGTTGGGGGGCCTTCTAATTGTCAGCTAAATGATCAGCTCTGAGATGTGGCCCAGATACATAAGACCACCTGGAAGGCTACATAGGCTACATAACCTTCAAGCTGATTGGAGTAGTGTAGTGGCACCAGAATCGGCTTTATCCTATAGAATTAGTGTTGCTACCCTGAGCTAGCTACTCCCCTTTGCCTGCCCTATAAAAGCTTGTGCCTAACTGCTAATAAACAGATATGTTCACCAAAACTGTCTCCGGTGCTTCTTGTCAAAGAACTCCATCGCCCCACCATCCTGACAGCGTTGGGCCTCACAGGACAAACCCACAAATTTGGAAAATGTTGTTTTTACTTTGCATATTTTCAGACCTCACCTCCAGGGAAGTCTGATACTGCCCCAGTCACATAATATCCAGTGTTTTCACCTGAGATCTGATATAATTTTGTATCCTCAGTGAGATGAGAATAAATGAAATATTCTGATTTTCACCCTTTTTTACCTTGAATTAATTTCTACCTTGAACTTTTTCAGAATCTGGAAACTCTCATAACATGAAAAATGTCTGTGGGTTGAGTTCCCACAGTTGCCAATCTGCTGGATTTTCTCTTCTTTAGGTCTCTTTCAGGGAAAGTTTGTAAGTACAGAATCAATTTAAGGAACCACTAGTGTCACAAAGGTGACAGTTTATGGTAGTTTTTATAACAGTAATTACAGTAGTACTGATTCAGATTGGTCCAATATGGGGTACGTTTAGCAACTAGAGCTATAGTATGATCATGGTTAACTATTGAATCATAAAAAAAGATACAAAAGTTTGAATCTAAGAAACATATTATTTGAAATAATACACTGTATAATTTTAATTTGTATTTCTTTTCTTTTCTATTTTTTTTTTATTTGACAGGTAGAGTTATAGACAGTGAGAGAGAGAGAGAGAGAGAGAGAGAGAGAGAGAAAGGTCTTCCTTCCGTTGGTTCACTCTCCAAATTGCTGCTTTGGCCAGTGCTGCAACAATCCGAAGCCAGGGGCCAGGTTGTTCTTCCTGGTCTCCCATGCAGATGCAGGAACCCAAGAACTTGGGCCATCCTCCACTGCCCTTCCAGGCCACAGCAGAGAGCTGGACTGGAAGAGGGGCTGGACTGGAAGAGGAGCAACAAGGACTAGAACCTGGCACTCATACAGGATGCCAGCACTGCAGGTGGAGGATTAACCAAGTGAGCCATGGCACCAGCCCCTGTATTTCCTTTCTTACAACAATTTATATTTTCATAATTTTAAAGATTTTTTTTGCAAAATAGAAAGTCAGCTGTAATCATTTGTTCAGTTTTCCATTCAGATGCCATTTCCTTCCTTTCGTGTCAATGTCTGGTTTTTATTATTAGGAACCTAAATAATCTGTGTGTAACTTGTCATTTTTAAACCTTGTTTTCTGTTTCTTTAATTTTTTATAAGAAATTTTGATACTAATAAGTCAGGCAGTTCACATATTTCTCAAATTTTTGTATACTTTGTGTGAACTGTGGAATCACCTTTAGCTTTATTCCATGTATATATTCATGAAAATTTACTGAAAAGTCCACAGGCCCAATCAATAGACTTGCAGTGATATCCCAGGAGGCAATTTGCTTTAACTGGTGCTCTTTTACTGATTTCTCAGGATACCAGGGCAGTTAACTAGATTATGGTTTGATATGCAGTGACTCTTATTCTCTTCAGGGCTTCTACATTCAAGATGTATATCAAATCTCATTTTAAGTTCAGGCTGATAGAATGGCCTCTCCTAGAACATTGCTGATCATTGTGACTAAAGAGGGCAAGGAACCAAAAGTGTGCTGTTCTCAGAAGTGAAACATGTCCCTTCCACTGTATTTGCTTGACCAAAGTCATTTTTCTGCCCTTCTCTGACTTTTTCCAGAGTGAGAGTGGGAGTATGAGATCCTCTCACAGGAAACAACACTGAAAATGAGGGGGTAGTGGTCCCCACACATGGGTATTTCTCTCCTCTCACATGTATCTTAACCACATTTCATACTCAATAACACAGCCCTAAAGTGCCATCTATTTATCACTTTGCACTCAAATTTAGAATCTGAGTGATGCCAGGAAATTATGTTATGTCCAGATGTGGCTTTTCTTGATTCATAGACCTGTGAGTTAAGCAGAAAGTCATCTGTTTCTCTGAACCCAATGTGCAGGCATAGAGCACAAATAGCATAGTCACTGTAAGCATTCAATTTTTTGAATTTTTATTGAAAAGAAAAAAAGGGCCAGCACTGTGGTATAGCAGGTAAAGCCAATGCCTGCAGTGCCAGCATCCCTTGTGGGCACTGATTCAAGTCCTGGTTGCTCCACTTCCAATCCAGCTCTCTGGTATGGCCTGGGAAGGCAATAGAAGATGGCCCAAATCCTTGGTCCCCTGCACCCATGTGGGAAGACCCAGAGGAAGCTCCTGGCTCCTGGCTTCAGATTGGTGCAACTCCAGCCATTGCCATCAACTGGGGAGTGAACCGGTGGATTGAAGACATCTCTCTCTCTCTCTCTCTCTCTCTCTCTCTCTCTGCCTCTCCTCTTTCTCTCTGTAACTCTGGCTTTCAAATAAATAAATAAATATTTAAAATGTATTTCTTGATTTTTCTTAGAGAAATAAGAAGACAAAGTAAGTTCCCATCAACTGCTTCACTCCCCAAATGCCTAAAGTGACTGGGGCTGGAGCTAGGCAGGTAAAAACCTGGAGTCACGAAGTTGATCCAGGTCTCCATGTGACTGACTGTCACTTGAATCATACACTTCCAGCACTAGAAGGAAGCTAGAGTCAGGGACCAGATGTGAGAATCAAACGTAGGCACTGTCATGTAGGATGTGGGCATCCTAGTTGCTTTGCTAACTGCCCACTCTGATATGATGATTTTATGTTACTTTTATATTCTAATTTATTGAAACATCCTGATAGTAGTTTTCAGGAGATCATCTGGGTCTTGCAGGTGTATATTGTATGCAAATCATAATAATTTTCAATTATTTTTCTCTTATTGACTAACATCTCATATAAAATGTTAAAGGATTGTAATGATGGAGCATTCTTATCTTCCAGTACTTCCCTGTTAACTCTGATGCTGCCATTGGGCTGAAATGTATATAGCTTAATAAAGCTAAAAATATTTACCAGGGGAAGGCATTTGTGGAGCAGTGGGTTGAGCTGCTACTTGGGATTCACATACCTATCATCATAGTGTCTGGCCTGAGTCCCAGCCTCTGTGCTTCTGATCCATATCTCTACTGATGCATCCTGGGAGACATCAGATGATGGCTCAAGTGCTCTGGGCTTTGGTCTTGCCCAGGCCTGGCTGTTGCAGCCATTTGAACTAGTGGTTGGAAGACTCTCTCTCTCTCTCTTTCTCTTTCTCTCTCTCTCTCTCTCTGGCTCAGAAGTAAATAAAATAAACATTTTTAAAAGAATAATGTGTGATATCTCTCTAATTGATGATTTGTTTTATAAATGGAATATTTTAAATTATATTTTCTCAATGTCTCTGTGAACTATCATAGGATTTTCTTTCCATCGACTCAAAAATATGATGAAATATATGAGGATACTTTCAAGAGTTGTGGGAAGTAGAATTAAAAATGTAAGTTAATTTTGAAACCTGAACATAACAGCGCATGGATGATCTGTCTGCCTCTCTCTCTAACTCTGCCTTTCAAATAAATAAATAAATCTTAAAAATATGTAAGCTCATTTTGGCCCTGGAAATGTTGAAATCTTGCATGCTTAAATTAATAGGTTTCCTAAGTTTGAGCTTTTCCTTATTCCTGGAATAAATTTTAAAATTAATTCTGTGGTATCCTGTTCTACTGGTAATTCCTTCCCATCCTCTATCAGTAAAAGTCAATGTTTCCTCAGGTTCTGTACTCATTCCTTTTTGGCTTTCTATCTCAGCTTTTCTTTGAAACATTTTATTCACTGTGATGGCTTGAAACACCAGAGAAATTCCCAAATAGCTCATATGTCCAGTTGACAGTTGAACATGTCCACATATTTGCCCAAAGAAATTTCAGTGTATCCAAGACCAGCTTCACTTCATTCCATCATATTCTTTGTCTTTTTTTTTTTTCTATTTCATTTAACAGTTCCATAGTCCATGCAGGACTCATGTGTACAACATGAAATTAAATCCCACTCCTGCCCTGCACACAACAAATTAAAAATGAGTTCAGTTCCTGATCCCCTTTTTCTTTCTTTTTTTTTTTTCATTTTTGTAATGCATTTTCCATTCAGTATTCTTGCCGCTCTGTGTCCTGATGGTCAGTGGTCATGTCTTACTTGGATCTCTTCCTCTTCATTTGTCCTTGTAACTCTTCCCATTCTCTTTCCAGGGGCTGACTTTACAAACATCAGTTGTAGAGCTGGCACTGTGGTACAGCAGCTTAAACCACTGCTGGCAGTGAAGGCATCCCATACGGGTACCAGTTTACAATCCGGCTGCTTCACTTCCAATCCAGCTTCCTGTTAATGTGCCTGAGAAAGCAGTGCAAGATGGCTCAAGTGCTTGGTACCCTGCATGTATGTGGGAGACCTGGCTTCAGCCTGGCCTAACCCCAGCCGATGAGTTCATTTGGGGAGTAAACCAGTGGATAGAAGATCTGTCTCTTCCTCCCTCTAACTCTGCCTTTCAAATAAAATAAATCTTTAAAAAAGTAAGTCTCTTAAATAGCTTACCACTTTTTATTAATCCCTCATTATTTACACCTAGTGTTTTAGGAAGTAGACGATCACTCTCATGTGAGCACTAGCAATTATGCTGGTTTCTGGAGAAAATATAAGGATAGTTATGAACATACTTTATGAGCGATTTTCACAGAGAGTACAGGGAATTTTTATTGTTGTAATTAGGTCAAGAATGTAAGTAAATGATCACTAGTTATCAGTTCCTTGAATATGTTTATTACCTTCACCTCTCCTCAAAGCCTAGGAAAACTCACCTGGCATTGGTGCTGTTTGTAGTCGCATGCACCTGGGTTTCATGCTTTGTGTTTTCGCCATTTGCCTTCTTTATGTTCACATTTGTGAGATTACATTGATGTAGAATATCTAACAATTCTCAGCTTTTCAGTGACGTGCAACAATGAAAAACCCATTCAAGCCCTGGCTGCTCCATTTCCTATCCAGCTCTCTGTTGTGGCCTGGGAAAGCAGTAGAAGATGGCCCAAGTCCTTGGGCCCCTGCACCCACATGGGAGACCTGGAAGGAGCTCCTGGCTCTTGGCTTCAGATGGGCATAGCTCTGGCCATTGCGGCCAATTGGGGAGTGAACCAGAGGATGGAGGACTTCTCTCTCTGCCTCTCCTTCTTTCTCTGTGTATCTCTGACTTTCACATAAATAAATAAATCTTTAAAAAATTGTTATCTTGATATACACTGAACATGTGTCACAGTTGATCTACCATGTTATTTCAGGTATATGTTAAAGTTTATATTCACAGACTACACTGTGATCTCTTTTTTATGGGAAAGTATCATTTTGTTAATAATTTGACACCAAAGAAATGGAAGTGATTTTGCAAACCCAGAATTTTTAAATATATGAAATTTCCATTCTATTGTACAGTTTTATGCCACACTAGTTTGCAATTACAAAATTAACATGGAATATATTTTCATTGTGATTTTTTTTTTTACTGTCAGCATACAGAGCACAAAATAGGCTTCATCTTACATTAGAGACATGTAAAACACGCCAAGAGAATGGATTCCCTATTTACCTGTTTTGTGACCCAGAGCTGAAATGCTGAAGACAAATGCTCAGTAAAAGATATTGGTGTCATAAGACCAGACTGTTATGTCCACCCAATGTGAGGAACAGCATCTGGACAATGCTCAGAGGACCCTGTACAGGGATGTGATCCTTGGAATCTACAGCAGCCTGCCATGCTGGGGTGAGTGATACTCCCCAGTCATACCCAAATCTACCTATTTCATCCCATTTGATAAGCAAGTAGCTACCTTATAAGGTGTAATTCTATTTAGGTATAGGATTTGAGTCCATGAAGGAGGTGAGTATCCACATTCTCCAGCAAAGGATTTAAGCTGGCCCTTCTGTTGCACATCTCCTGAAGGCAAGCCATTGTCTTTCAAAGAACTTGACTTAATGATGACAAATTCCTTCCTCCCTCCTTCCCCTCTTCCCCTCTCTCTTACCACCTGCCCCTTTTCTTCTTTCTTTGAAAGGAACAGTTACAGAGAGCTCTCCCATCTGCTGGTTCACTCTCCAAATGACCACAACAGCTGGGTGTGGGCCAGACTGAACCCAGGCACCTGGGACTCCATCTGGATCTCCCCCACATAGGTAGATGGGTCTCGAATACTTGAGCCAACTTCTGTTTTCCCAGGTGCATTAGCAGAGAGCTGGATTGGAAGTGGAGCAGCCAGGACCCACTGAACACAGAGATGTAACCTGCTGGGCCCCAAGGCCAGCATAAAGTACTAGACCAGATTGTATTTGAAGAACCGCCTGCTGCAGTTGTTTCTCTTCAACCCTTTCCTAATTATAATCAGTCCCTCCCTTGTGAGATCTCCTGGGCACCTCCACCCCCCAAATGACCATCTAAATACCCTCAGCTTTTCCAAATCTCCAGATGGTGCACAGGCCGGGAGTGTTTTTGTGTTGCCCACATGTGTAAATACCCTCTTTTCAGTTGAGTTTCTGAAGAGGATAAATGTTTCCCCTCCTCCCTCGGTGCACTTGTCTGTCTCCCAGCCCCACACTGCGGCAGGAATTGTAATATTCAGGGAACACGAGACCAGAACTGCCTGGCTCTAGACTGCTACACATGAAAGAGGAGACTAGGAATACATCGTGGGACTGAGAGCCCTTAGGAGGGATGAGGTGGAGTAGAGAGCTGGAATGCCAACCAGGGAAGAGACACAATTCAGGGGTAGCCTAGGGAGAGAAAGAGGGGTGAGGGGTAAGTTGTTAAGGTATTTGCAAAGTCAAAAACCCAAGGGGTTTAGCGAGATGGGGAGGAACAAGTACGTGAGTGCTAAGTTGGAAAGAGGAGAGGGACCACCAGAGTCTGCAAGTGATAATGGGGTAAGTTTAGGGGACCCAGAGGGTGACCCTCAAATAGTGGCTTGAGCCCCAGATTAAAGGTAGGAGTAGCAGGGAATTGTAGGGTGCGGGGCACCCCGGGTAGAGACCGAACGGGCTCCCAGAATCTCAGCGAGTGGAGAGAGAAAGGGGGCAGAAGGCAAGGGGTTCAGCAGCGAGGGAAGCCCTGGTGGCTGAGGGTTGGAACCGGGATGGTGGAGGGGGCTCCTGGAGAGCACACGAGTCGTGCAGCCACTACACTCCCTCCCCTGAGAGGATGGGAACTAGCGGAGGCTGGAGGCGGAGCCCTCCTCCTCAGGACGGACCTCTATCGGCCGTCTGGGTCGCGGGCGGGAGCCCCGTGACCGCGGCCGCCATAGCCACTTCTCTGGCACCGGGCTCCATCGTGCCTCCCTGAGAGACTGGGATGGAGGAGGGCCGGCGGGAGAAACGACCTATTGACTGACAGCAGGTATCACCCGGGAGCCTGCAAGCTGAGCCGCCAGCTGTCTCGCGCAGGTGCTGAGCGGAACCGGCCTGGGAACTTGGAAGAGAGGAGTGACGCAAGCGCGCCGGGTTTGCCGGCACCTGCAACCTGAGCCGCAGGCGGTCCCGCGCAGGTGCTGAGCGGAACCGTCCTGGGAACTTGGAAGAGAGGAGAGACGCAAGCGCGCCGGGTTTGCCGGCCTCTCCTCGCAGGCGCAGCAGAACTGGCGAAAAGCGCGCGGGGGCGGTGCGGTGGCCGGGAGCCTGGCGTTAAGGATTCTTTTCCCTCCTAACAGGTTCCCGCGTTAGCAGCCTGAGGTGGCCTCCAAGTCGGAGCCAGGAATAAAGCTGAGGTGGTGGAAGAAGCCCTCAGCCTGAGCCTCTCAGGTCCGTCAGCGCCTTCTAAGTCGGAGGCTGGGACTCAGAGGAGTCGGCAGACATGCTGCGCGCTTCTCCCGTCGTCCTGCGGTCCCGGTCTGAGGAGGGTTGGTTCAGGCATCTGCAGTCTCCATGGTAGGCTCTCCTGTGTGCATCCATCCTCCTGTGTTCTGTTGTCACTGACTGTGCCAGTGTTTTATTTTTTGTCTACACTTTGTTGAAACGGGTTACTCTCGTTAGTCGTGGAATCCTGGGCCGAGTCTGGCCTCTGTTTCCCTCTCTGACCCTCTTGGATACCCTTGTACATGAAGACAGTCGTGTGTGGTGCTATACTAGTTTTACTTGGATTTTTGTAGTTTTATTGTCATTATCCCCCTTCATGTTGATCCTCAGTTTCATTTAAATTGCTGTGAAATGCTGTTTCCCAACCACAAGGTCCTCTCTGAGTTCTGATTTAGAGTTATTTATTTTGAGTACTTAGATTCCCTTATACGTATTTGTTGTTAGCCTCTTACTTTTTTGTTTTGTTTTGTTTTGTTTTGTATTTGTGACTCTAGACGGGATCCAAGGAAGAGACGACCATCTCTTCTCTGGGTTTTATGGAGACTGACGTTCCCCTTCTGTGTTAGCCTCTTAAAGCACTCTGTCAGCTCTGAAAGGGCACAGGAAAGGGTGAGCCTCTTACTTTCTAACGTGTGGCTTTTCTCTTCACTTTGTCATTTATCTTGCGGTATAAATATTTTTTAATTTCCTATAATCCCAGTAATCTGTGTTTCTTTTAATGCCTGACTTTTGGCACCACATCCAATAAATCATTTTCTGGACTGATGTCTTGGGGCTTTTTCCTGTTCTGTTAGTGCTTTTGTAGTTTTAGATTTTATGTTTGAGCATGAAATCTATTTTTTAGTGATTTCATACAAAGATTTAGATGTATACAATTTATGTTGCATGAGGATGGCACATTTTTTTCAGCAGTATTCGTTGAAGAGACTACTCTTACTACATTTTATGTTCTTGGGACCTTATTTGAAAACCAGTTAACTGTCCATTCTTTGGTTTGTTTCTGGGCTTTCCATCCTATTCCAGGGGTCAATGTTTCTGTTTTTGTGCCAGCACCATGCTGTAGCTTTGTAATACATCTAGCTTTGGTGTTTTTGCTCAAGATTGTTTTGGCGATTCTTAGTCTTTTCTGTTTCTACACAAATTTTATTTTTTTTCTGTTTGTGTGAAGAATGACATTAAAATTTTGATTGGGATTGCATGAAATATCTACATTGTTTTGTGTGGGTAAGAAGGACATTTTAACAGTATTATTTTTCTGATCCATGAACATGGAATAGCTTTCTGTTGCTTCTGCTGTCTTCAATTTCCTTTATCCATATGTCACACTTTTGAGTATACAGATCA
>JADBBT010004467.1:0-10194 GCA_015711505.1 Sylvilagus bachmani | reverse complement strand
CTAACCCTACACTAGCTCTAAACCTAACCCTAATCCTAGCCATAGCCCTGGCCCCAGCCCTAACCCTCACCCTAATACAAACGCTAGCCCTAGCTTATCCCTAACCCTACCCTAAACCTAGGCCTAGCCCTAACCCTAACCAAAACCCTAACCCAAATCCTAGCACTAACCCTACACCTAGTCCTAACCCTAAACTTAAGCCTAACCCTAACCCTAACCCTATCCCTAACCCTAGCCCTAGCTCTAACTCTAACCCTAACCCAAAACCTGATCATAGACCTAGCCCTAACCCTAATCGTAACCCGAATCCTAGCCCTAGCCCTAACCCTATCCCTAACCCTATCCCTAGCCCTAAGCCTAAAACCAACCCTAGCCCATCCCTAGTCCTAGCCCTAAGCATAACCCTAAACCAATATCAACTGCATACCTAACTCGACTTCCAAACCCAACGCCACCCCAACCCCAACGCAAACCCCAATCTAAACATAAACCTAACCCGAAACCGAACACGAACATGAACCCTAACCCTAGCTCCAGCTCTAACCCTAACCCTAAACCTAATCAGAGACCTAGCACTAACCCTATTCCAAACCCTAGCCCTAGCCCTAGCCCTAGCCCGAGCCCTAGCCCTAGAACTAACCCTAGCTCTAACACTAACCCTAAGCCTAACCCTAATCCTAGCCCTAGCCCTAGCCCTAACCGTAATGGTAACCCTAACCCTAACCCTATCCCTAACGCTAACCCTAACCCTAACCCAAACCCTAACGCTAACCCCTACCCTATCCCTAATCCTAGCCCTAGCCCTAACCCTAAACCTAACCCTAAACCTATCCTGGCTCTAACACTAACCCTAACCCTAACCCTATCACTAACCCTAAACCTAAACCTAACCGTAAACCAAGCCCTAGCCCTAACCCCAACCCTAACGCTAGCCGTAACCCTAACCCTAACCCTAACCCTTACCCTAAACCTATTCCTGACCCTAGCCCTATCCCTAACCCTAAACCTAACCCTAACCCTAGCCCTAGCTCTAACCCAAATCTAATCCTAGCCCTAGCCCTGGCCCTAGCCCTAACCTTAATCCTAACCCTAACCCTATCCCTAGCCTTAGCCCTAAACATACCCCTAAACCTAGCCCTAGCACTAGCCCTATCCCTAACCCTGAGCATAAAACAAACCCTAGCCCTAGCTTAGCGCTAACCCTAACCCTAACGCTAGGCATAGCCCTAACCCTAACCCAAACCCTAACCCAAATCCTAGCACAATCCCTAGACCTAGCCCTAACCCGAAACCTAAGCCTAACCCTAACCCTAGCCCTAGCCATAACCCTATCCCTATCCCTATCCCTAGCCATAGCCCTAAGCCTAAAACTAACCCTATCCCTAACCATAGCCCTATACCTACTAAAAACTAACCCTAACCCCACACTAGCTCTAAACCTAACCCTAATCCTAGCCATAGACCTGGCCCTAGCCCTAACCTTAACCCTAAAACAAACCCTAGCCCTAGCATTAGCCCTAACCCTAGCCCGAACCCTAGCCCTAGCCCTAGCACTAAGCCTAACCCTAACACTAACCCTAGAACTAAACCTAACCCTAACCCTAACCCTAACCCTAAACCTAACCCTAACCCTATCCCTAACCCTAGCCCTAGCCCTAAGCCTAAAACTGACGCTAACCCTACACTAGCTCTAAACGTAACCCTTATGCTAGCCATAGCCCTGGCCCTAGCCCTAACCCTCACCCTAATACAAACGCTAGCCCTAGCTTATCCCTAACCCTACCCTAAACCTAGGCCTAGCCCTAAACCTAACCCAAACCCTAACCCAAATCCTAGCACTAAACCTACACCTAGTCCTAACCCTAACCCTAAGCCTAACCCTAAGCCTAACCCTATCCCTAAAACTAGCCATAGCTCTAA
The DNA here is from genome assembly GCA_015711505.1 of Sylvilagus bachmani. Taxonomy (NCBI): domain Eukaryota; kingdom Metazoa; phylum Chordata; class Mammalia; order Lagomorpha; family Leporidae; genus Sylvilagus; species Sylvilagus bachmani. The sequence goes on along the minus strand of JADBBT010004467.1, from coordinate 8,274 downwards.
CTCTAACCCTAACCCGATACCTGATCATAGACCTAGCCCTAACGCTAATCGTAACCCAAACCCTAGCCCTAGCCATAAAACTATCCCTAACCCTATCCCTAGCCCTAAGCCTAAAACCAACCCTAGCCCATCCCGATCCTTAGCCCTAAGCCTAACCCTAAACCCAACCCCAACCCCATACCTAACAAGACCTCCAAACCAATGCCACCCCAACCCCAACGCAAAACCCAACCTAAACCTAAAGCTAACACGAAACCGAACACGAACACGAACCCTAACCCTAGCCCCAGCTCTAACCCTAACCCTAAAACGAATCAGAGACCTAGCCCTAACCCTATTCCAAACCCTAGCCCTAGCCCTAGCCCTAGCCCTAGAACTAACCCTAGCTCTAACACTAACCCTAACCCTAACCCTAACCCTAACCCTAACCCTAATCCTAGCCCTAGCCCTGGCCCTAGCCCTAACCTTAACCCTAACCCTAACCCTAGCCCTAGCATTAGCCCTAAACATAAACCTAACCGTAGCCCTAGGACTAGCCCTATCCCTAAACCTAACACTAACCCTGTCCCTAGCCCTATACCTAACCCTAACCCAAACCCTAGGCGTAGCTTTAGCCCTACCCCTAACCCTAACCCTAACCCTAGCCCTAACTAACCCTAAACCAAACCCTAACGCTAGCCGTAACCCTCACCATAGCCCTAGCCCTAACCCTAGCCCTAGGTCTAACTCTAACCCTAACCCGAACCCTACCATGGACCTAGCCCTAACACTAATTGTAACCCGAACCCTAGCCCTACCCCTAGCCCTAGCCCTAAACCTAACCCAAACCCTAACCCAAATCCTAACCCTAACCCTAGCCCGAGCCCTAACCCTAAGCCTAAGCCTAACCCTAACCCTATCCCTATCCCTAGCCCTAGAACTAACCCTAACCCTAACCCTAACCCTAGCCCTACCTCTATCTCTAACCCTAACCCGAACCCTAACCATAGACCTAGACATAACCCTAAATGTAACCGAACCCAAGCCCTAGCCATGGCCCTAGCCCTAACCCTAACCCTAACCCTAGCCCTATTCCTAGCCCTAACCCTAATCCTAGCCCTACCCCTAGAACTAACACTAAGCGTAACCCTAACCCTAACCCTATCCCTAAACTTATCCCTAACCTTAAACCTATCCCTAACCCTAGCACTAGCCCGAAACCTAAACCTAAACATAAACCTAGGCCTAGCTCTAACCCTAAACCTAACCCTAGCCCTAGCTCTAACACTAACCCTTACCCTAACCCTATCCCTAACCCTAGCCCTAACCCTAGCCCTAGCCCTAGCCCTAACCCTAAAACTAACCATAGCCCTAGCCGTAGCCCTAGCCCTAGCCCTAGCCCTAACCCCAACCCTAACGCCAGCTGTAACCCTAACCCTAACCCTAAACCTAACCCTAACCCTAACCCTAAACATAAACCTAACCCTAAACCTATCCTGGCTCTATCCCTAACCCTAATCCTAACCCTAGCATTAGCTCTAACACTAATCCTAACCCTAACCCTATCCCTAACCCCAAACGTAACCCTAGCCATAACCCTAGCCCTAGCCCTAAACCCAACCCTAATGCTAGCCGTAACCCTAACCCTAACCCTTACCCTAAACCTATCCCTAACCCTAGCCCTATCCCTAACCCTAAACCTAACCCTAACCCTAGCCCTAGCCCTAACTCTAACCCTAACCCTAATCCTAGCCCTAGACCTGGCACTAGACCTAACCTTAACCCTAAGCCTATCCATAGCCTTAGCCCTAAACATAACCCTAAACCTAACCCTAGAACTAGCCCTATCCTTAACCCTAAGCCTAAAAAACCCTAGTCCTAGCTTAGCCCTAAACCTAACCCTAAACCTAGGCCTAGCCCTAACCCTAACACAAACCCTAACCCAAATCCTAGCCCTATCCCTAGACCTAGCCCTAACCCTAAGCCTAAGCTTAAGCCTAACCCTAACCCTATCCCTAAACCTAGCCCTAGCTCGAACTCTAACCGTAACCCGAAACCTAATCATAGGCCTAGCCATAACCCTAACCGTAACCCGAACCCTAGCCCTAGGCCTAACCCTAACCATATCCCTATCCCTAGCCCTAGCCCTAAGCCTAAAACTAACCCTATCCCTAACCATAGCCCTATACTTAAGCCTAAAACTAACCCTAACCCTACACTAGCTTTAAACCTAACCCTAATCCTAGCCATAGCACTGGCCCTAGCCCTAACCCTAACCCTAAAACAAACCCTAGCCCTAGCCTTAGCCCTAACCCTAACCCGAAACCTAGCCCTAGCCCTAGCCCTAAGCCTAACCCTAACACTAACCCTAGCCCTAACCCTAACCCTAACCCGATCCCTAACTCTAGCCCTAGCCCTAAGCCTGAAACTGACGCTAACCCTACACTAGCTCTAAACCTAACCCTAATCCTAGCCATAGCCCTGGCCCTAGCCCTAACCCTAACCCTAAAACAAACACTAGCCCTAGCTTAGCCCTAACCCTAACCCTAACCCTAACCCTAGGCCTAGCCCTAACCCTAACCCAAACCCTAACCCAAATCCTAGCCCTAACCCTACACCAAGTCCTAACACTAAGCCTAAGCCTAACCCTAACCCTAACCCTATCCGTAAACCTAGCCCTAGCTCTAACTCTAACCCTAACCCGAAACCTGATCATAGACCTAGCCTTAACCCTAATCGTAACGCGAACCCTAGCCCTAGCCCTAACCCTATCCCTAACCCTAGCCCTAGCCCTAAGCATAACCCTAAACGCAACCAAAACCCCAAACCTAACTCGAACTCCAAACACAACGCCACCCCAACCCCAACGCAAATCCCAACCTAATCCTAAAACTAACGCGAAACCGAACACGAACACGAACCCTAACCCTAGCCCCAGCTCTAACCCTAACCCTAACCCTAAAACGAATCAGAGACCTAGCCCTAACCCTATTCCAAACCCGAGCCCTAGCCCTAGCCCTAGCCCTAGCCCTAGCCCTAGCTCTAACACTAACCCTAACCCTAACCCTAATCCTAGCCCTAGCCCTGGCCCTAGCCCTAACCTTAACCCTAACCCTAACACTAGCCCTAGCATTAGCCCTAAACATAAACCTAACCGTAGCCCTAGCACTAGCCCTATCCCTAAACCTAACACTAATCCTAGCCCTAGCCCTGGCCCTAGCCCTATACATAACACTAACCGAAACCCTAAACCAAACCCAAACCCTAACCCTATCCCTATCCCTAGTCGTAGAACAAACCCCAAACCTAACCCTAACCCTAGACCTACCTCTAACTCTAACCCTAACCCTAGCCCTAGCCCTAGCCCTAGCCCTAACACTAACCCAAACCCTAACCCAAATCCTAACCCTAACCATAGCCCTAGCCCTAACCCTAAGCCTAAGCCTAACCCTAACCCTATCCCTATCCATGTCCCTAGCCCTAGAACTAACCCTAAACCTAACCCTAACCCTAGCCCTAGGTCTAACTCTAACCCTAAACAGAACCCTAATCATAGACCTAGCCCTAACCCTAATCGTAACCCGAACCCTAGCCCTAGTCCTAACCCTAAAACTAACCCTAACCCAAACCCTAACCCAAACCCTAACCCTAACCCTAGCCCTAGCCCTAACCCTAAGCCTAAGCCTAAGCCTAACCATATCCCTGTTCTAGCCCTAGAACTAACCATAAACCTAACCCTAAACCTAGACCTACCTCTAACTCTAACCCTAACCATAGACCTAGCCCTAACCCTAAACCTAACCAGAACCCAAGCCCTAGCCATAGCCCTAGCCCTAACACTAACCCTAACCCTAGCTGTAACCCTAACCCTAACCCTAAACCTATCCCTAACCCTAGCCCTACCCCTAAACCGAACCTTAGCCCTAGCATTAGCCCTAACCCAAATCCTAACCCTAGCCCTAGCCCTAAACCTATCCCTAACCCTAACCCTATTCCTAACCCTAACTCTAACCCTAACCCTATCCCTAACCCTAGACCTAGCCTTAAACCTAAACCGAACTCTAACCATAGCCCTAGCTCAAACCCTAACCCTAGCACTAGCACTAGCCCTAGCCCTAACCCTAAACGTAACCTTAACCCTAGCCCTTGCCCTAGCCATAGCCCTAGCCCTAAACCTTACCCTAAACCTAACCCTAGTCCTAACCCTAACCCTAAACCTAATCCTAGACCTAGCCCTAGACCTAGCCCTAAACCTAATCCTAATCCTAACCCTAGACCTAGCCCTAACCCTAACCCAAACCGTAACCCAAATCCTAGCCCTAACCCTAGCCCTAGCCCTAACCCTAAGCCTAAGCCTAACCCTAACCCTAACCCTATCCCTAATCATAGCCCTAGCTCTAACTCCAACCCGAAACCTAATCATAGACCTAGCCCTAACCCTAATCGTAACCCGAACCCTAGCCCTAGCCCTAACCCTATCCATATCCCTAGCCCTAGCCCTAAGCCTAAAACTAACCCTATCCCTAACCCTAGCCCTAGCCCTAAGCCTAAAACTAACCCTAATCCTACACTAGCTCTAAACCTAACCCTAACCCTAGCCATAGCCCTGGCCCTAGCCCTAACCCTAACCTAAAACAAACCCTAGCCCTAACCCTAACCCTAACCCAAATCCTAACCCTAGCTCTATTCCTAGACTTAACCCAAACTAGAACCCTAACCCTAGGCCTAACCCGACCCTACCCCTAACCCTAACCCTAATCTAGCAATAGAACTAGCCATAGCCCTAAAAATAACCCTAATCCTAACCATAACCCAAACCCTAACCCTTGCCCTAGCCCTAACCATAACCCTATTCCTAACCCTAGCCCTAGCCCCAGACCTAGCCCTAACTCTAACCCTAACTGTAGCCATAGCCCTAACACAAAACACAACCCTAAACCTAACACTAAAACAAACCCTAGCCCTAACTCAAATCCAAAACCTAGCCCTATCCCTAGCCCTAACCCTATCCCTAGCCCTAACCCTAACCCTAACCCTAACCGTAATCCTAGCCCTAGACCTAGCCATAGCCCTAAACATAACCCTAATCCTAACCCTAAACCAATCCCTAACTCTTTCCCTAGCCCTAACCATAATCCTATCCCTAACCCTAGCCTAGCACTAGCCCTAGCCCTAGCCCAAACTCTAACCCTAACCGTAGACCTAGCCCTAACCCTAAACCTAACCCTAAAGCAAACCCAAGCCCTAACGCGAACCCTAGAGCTAGCTCTAGTCCTAACCGTAGCCCTAACCCTAATCCTAACCCTAACCCTAGCCCTAGACCTAGACCTAGCCCTAACCCTACTCCTAGTCCTAGCCCTAGCCCTAGCCATAATCCTAACCCTAACCCTAACGCCAACCCCAACCCCAACCCCAAACCTAACTCTACCACCAAAACCAACGCCACCCCAACCCCAACGCAAACCCCAAAACTAACCCTAAAACTAACCCGAAACTCAACACGAAGCGGAACACTAACCTTAGCCCCAGCTCTAACCCTAACCCTAAAAATAATCAGAGACCTAGCCCTAACCCTATTCCAAACCCTAGCCCAATCCCTAGCCCTACCCTAGCCCTAACCCTAGCCCTGGCCCTAGCCCTAACCTTAACCCTAACCCTAAACCTTGCCTAGCCTTAGCCCTAAACATAACCCTAACCATAGTCCTAGCACTAGCCCTATCCCTAAACCTAACATTAATCCTAGCCCTAGCCCTGGCCCTAGCCTTATACCTAACCCTAACCCTAGCCCTAGCCCTAGACCTAACCCTAACCCTAACCCAAACCCTAACCCAAACCCTAACCATAGCCCTAGCCCTAACCTTAAGCCTAAACGTAACCCTAACCCTAGCCCTACCCCAGCCCTAGAACTAACCCTAAACCTAGCCCTAACCCTAGCCCTAGCTCTAACTCTAACTCTAACCCGAACACTAACCATAGACCTAGCCCTAACCATAATCGTAACCTGAACCATAGCACCAGCCCTAGTCCTAGCCCTAACAATAACACAAACCCTAACCCAAATCCTAATCGTAACCCTAGACGTAGCCCTAACCCTAAGCCTAAGCCTAAACCTAACCCTATCCTTATCCCTAGCCCTAGAACTAACCCTAAACCTAACCCTAACCCTAGCCCTAGCTCTAACTCTAACCCTAAACAGAACCCTAACCATAGACCTAGACCTAACCCTAATCGTAACCCTAACCCTAGCCCTAGCCCTAGCCCTAGCCCTAGTACTAACCCTAACCCTAACAATAAACCTAACCCTAACAAAAAGTCTAACCCTAACCCTATCCCAAACACTTGCCATAGACCTAACGCTAAACTTAACCTAACACTAACCCTAGCCCTAGCTCTAACCATAACCCTAAACCCAACCTTAACCCTATCCCTAACCCTAACCCTAACCCCAACCCCAACCCCAAACCTAACTCTACCTCCAACCCCACCGCCAAACCAACCTAATCGTAACCCTAACACTAGCCATAGCCCTGGCCCTAGCCCTAACCATAACCCTATCGGTAAACCTAGCCCTAGCCCTAAACCTAACCCTAACATTAACGCTAAACCTAATCGTAGACCTAAACCTAAACCTAGCACTAATCCTAGCCCTGATCCTAGCCCTAAACCTAACCCTAATAAGAACCCTATGCCTGTCCCTAACCTAACCCTAACCGTAAACCTAACCCTAACCCTAACCCTAGCCCTAACCCTAGCCCTAGCCATAATCATAAACCTAAACCTAACCCTAGACCTAGCTCTAACCCTAACCCTAACCCTAACCCTAAACCTAGCCCTAACTCTAACTCTAACCCTAATCCTATCCCTAACCTTAGCCCTAGCCCTAGCCCTAGCCCTAACCCCAAACATAACCCTACGAACTAATTCTAAACCTAACGCTAGACCTAGCCCAAACCCTAAACCTAGCCCTAGCAAGAGCCCTAAACCTATTCCTAAACCTAGCCCTAGCCCTCAGCCTAAAGCTAAACCTAACCCTAGCCCTAGCTCCAACCCTAACCCTTTCCCTAGTCCTAAACCTAACCCTAATCCAGGCCCTAGCCCTAGCCCTAACCCTAACAGTAAACCTAACCCTAACCCTATTCCTAACCCTAACCCTAACCCTAACCCTAACCCTAACCCTATCCCTATCCCTAGTCCTAGCCCTAGCCCTAACCCTAAACCTAACCCTAAACCTATACTGGCTCTAACCCTAACCCTAACCCTAACCCTAACCCTAACCCTAACCCTAATCCTAACGCTAGCATTAGCTCTAACACTAACCCTAACCCTAACCCTATCACTAACCCTAACCCTAAACCTAACCATAACCCTTACCCTAACCCTAGCCCTAGCCCTAACCCTAATGGTAACTCTAACCCTAACCCTATTCCTAACCCTAACCCTAACCCTAACCCTAACCCTATCCCTAGCCCTAGCCCTAGGTCTAACCCTAAACCTAACCCTAAACCTATACTGGCTCTATCCCTAACCCTAACCCTAAACCTAACCCTAACCCTGACCCTAACCCTAGCATTAGCTCTAACACTAACCCTAACCCTAACCCTATCCCTAACCCTAACCCTAACCCTAAACCTAACCATAACCCTTGCCCTAATTCTAGCCCTAGCCCTAACAGCAAACCTAATGCTAGCCATAACCCTAACCATAACTCTAACCCTAACCCTAACCCTAACCCGTACCATAACCCTATCCCTAAACCTAGCCCTATCCCTAACCCTAGCCCTAGCTCTAACCCTAACCCTAATCCTAGCCCTAGACCTGGCCCTAGACCTAACCTTAACCCTAACCCTAACCCTATCCCTAGCCTTAGCCCTAAACATAACCCTAAACCTAACGCTAGCACTAGCCCTATCCATAACCCTAAGCCTAAAATAAACCCTAACCCTAGCTTAGCCCTAACCCTAACCCTAACCCTAGGCCTAGCCCTAACCCTAACCCAAACCCTAACCCAAATCCTAGCACAATCCCTAGACCTAGCCCTAAACCTAAGCCTAAGCCTAACACTAACCCTAACCCTATTCCTATCCCTAGCCCTAGCTCTAACTCTAACCGTAAACCGAAACCTAAAAATAGACCTATCCCTAACTATAATCGTAACCCGAACCCTAGCCCTAGCCCTAAACCTATCCCTATCCCTATCCCTAGCCATAGCCCTAAGCCTAAAACTAACCCTATCCCTAACCCTAGCCCTAGCCCTAAGCCTAAAACTAACCCTAACCCTACACTAGCTCTAAACCT
>JADBBT010004466.1:0-10196 GCA_015711505.1 Sylvilagus bachmani | reverse complement strand
GGTTAGGGTTAGGGTTAGGGCTAGGGTTAGGTTTAGGTTGAAGGCTTGGTTTAGGATTAGGGTTATGGTTATGGTTAGGGCTAGTCGTAGGTTTAGGTTTAGGGCTAGCCCCATGGTTAGGTTTTGGGGTAGGCTTGGGCTAGGGTTAGGGCTAGGGTTAGGGTAGGGTTAGGGTTAGGGCTAGGGCTAGGTTTAGGGTTAGGGTTAGGCCTAGGGCAAGGGCTAGGGTTAGGGTTAGTGTTAGGGTTAGAGTTACGGTTAGGGTTAGGGCTAGGGATAGGGCTAGGGTTAGGGTTAAGTTTAGGGCTAGGGCTAGGGCTAGGGTTAGGATTAGGGTTGTATTTACGGTTAGGGTTAGGCCTAGTACTAGGGCTATGGTTAGTTTTCGGGTTATCGTTAGGTTTAGGGCTAGGGCTAGGTTTAGGTTAGGGTTACGGTTAGGGCTACGCCTAGGGCTAGGGTTAGCGTTTGGGTTAGGGCTAGGGCTAGGCCTCGGGTTAGGGTTAGGTCTAGGGCTAGGTTTAGGGTTATGATTACGGATATGGTTAGGGCTAGGCTTAGGGTTAGGGTTTGGTCTAGGGCGAGGGTTAGGTTTAGGCTTAGGGCTAGGGCTAGGGTTAGGGTTAGGATTGGGGTTAGGGCTAGGTCTAGGGCTAGGTCTAGGCTTAGGGTTTGAGTTAGTGTTAGGGTTATTGTTAGGGTTAGGGCTAGGCTATGGTTAGTTTTAGGGTTACTGTTAGGGTTGGGGCTAGGGCAAGGGTTAGGGTTAGGCTTAGGCTTAGGGCTAGGTTTAGGGCTAGGTTTAGGGTTATTGTTGGGGCTAGGGCTAGGGCTAGGATTAGGGTTGGGTTTGGGGTTTGGTTGGGGTTAGATTTGGGTTAGGGTTAGGGTTAAGGCTAGGGCTGGTGCTAGGTTTAGGGTTAGGGTTAGGTCTAAGGCTAGGGTTATGGTTAGGATTAAGGTTATGGCTAGGGGTAAGTCTAGGGCTAGATTTAGGGTTAGGGTTAGGTCTAGGACTAGGGTTAGGTTTAGAGTTAGGGTTAGTGTTAGGGCTAGGGCTAGGGCTAGGGTTACGGTTAGGTTTAGGGTTAGTGTTAGGGCTATTGTTAGGGTTAGGGTTATGGCTAGGGCTAGGGTTAGGGCTAGGGTTAGGGTTAGGTTTATGGCTAGGGCTAGGGTTAGGATTAGGGTTAGTGTTAGGGCTAGGGCTAGGGCTAGGGCTAGGGTTACGGTTAGGGTTAGGGCTTGGTCTAGGGCTAGGGCTAGGGTTAGGGCTTGGTCTAGGGCTAGGGCTAGGTTTAGTGTTAGGGTTTGGGTTAGGGCTATGGCTAGGGTTATGGTTAGGGTTATGGTTAGGATTAGAGTTAGGAGTTGGTCTAGGGCTAGGGCTAGGGCTAGGAATACGGCTAGGGCTAGGGCTAGTGCTATGCTTAGCTTTAGGTTTAGGTTTAGGGTTCGGGCTAGGGCTAGGGCTAGGGTTAGATTTGGGTTATGCTATGGCTAGGTTTAGTTTTAAGGTTAGTGTTTGGGCTAGGGCTAGGGCTAGGGCTAGGTTTAGGTTTAGGTTTAGGTTTAGGGCTAGGGCTAGTGTTAAGGTTAGGGTTAGGTTAGGGTTAGGGCTAGGACTAGGGTTAGTGTTAGGTTTAGGTCTAGGGCAAGGGCTAGGGTTAGGGTTAGGGTTAGGGTTAAGGCTATGACTAGGGCTAGGGCTAGGGTTAGGATTAGGTTTAGGGCTACGCCTAGTGTTAATGTTAGGTTTAGGTTTAGGGTTAGGGCTAGGGCTAGGGCTAGGGCTAGGCCTAGGGTTAGGGTTAGGCCTAGGTAGGGTTAGGGCTATGTTTAGTTTTAGGGTTAGGGTTAGGGCTAGGGCTACGGCTAGGGCTAATGTTAGTTTTAGGTTTAGGGCTAGGCCTAGTGATAATATTAGGGTTAGGTTTAGTGTTAGGGCTAGGGCTAGGGCCAGGGCTAAGGCTAGGTTTAGAGTTAGGGTTCGGCCTTGGGCAAGGTCTAGGGTTAGGGTTAGGGTTAGGGCTATTGCTTGTGCTAGGGCTAGTGTTAAGACTAGGTTTAGGGCTCGGTTTTGGTTTCGGGTTAGGGTTAAGTTTAGGGTTAGGGCTAGATCTAGGCCTAGTGTTAGTTTAGTGTTAGTTCTAGAGACAGGGCTATGGTTAGGGTTAGGTTTAGGGCTAGCGCTAGAGCTAGGGTTAAGGTTAGGGCTAGGCCTAGGGTTAGGGTTAGGGTTAGGGCTAGGGCTAGTGTTAAGGTTAGGGTTAGGTTTAGGGTTAGCGCTAGTGTTAGGGTTAGGTTTAGGGCTAGGTCTAGTGTTAAGGTTAGGGTTAGGTTTAGGGCTAGGGCTAGGGTTAGGTTTAGGGTTAGGGCTAGGGCTAGGGCTAGGGTTAGGGTTAGGGCTAGGGCTAGGGTTAGGGTTAGGGTTATGGCTAGGGCGAGGGTTAGGGTTAGGGTTAGGGTTAGTGTTGGTGTTAGGGCTAGGGCTAGGGCTAGGGTTAGGTTTAGGTTTAGGTTTAGGTTTAGGGCTTGGGCTAGTGTTAACGTTAGTGTTAGGTTTAGGGTTAGGGCTAGTGCTAGGGTTAGGGTTAGGTTTAGGTGTAGGTCAAGTGCTAGGGTTAGGGTTAGGGTTAGGGTTAGGGTTAGGGTTAGTGTTAGGGCTAGTGCTAGGGCTAGGTCTAGGGCTAAGGCTAGGGTTAGGGCTAGTTTTTGTTTTTGATTTAGGGCTAGTGCTAGTGTTAAGGTTAGGGTTACGTTTAGGGTTAGGGCTAGGGCTAGGTTTAGGGTTAGGGTTAGGCCTAGGGCAAGGGCTAGGGTTAGGGTTAGGGTTAGGGTTAGAGTTACGGTTAGCGTTAGGGCTAGGTCTAGGGCTAGTGTTAGGTTTAGGTTTAGGGCTAGCGCTAGTGTTAAGGTTAGGGTTAGCTTTAGGGTCAGTGCTAGGACTAGGTTTAGGGTTAGGGCTAGGGCTAGGGTTAGGGTTAGGGTTAGGGTTAAGTTTTGGGCTAGGGCTAGGGCTAGGGTTAGGATTAGGGTTGGAGTTACGGGTAGTGTTAGAGCTAGGGCTAGGGCTATGGTTAGGTTTCGGGTAGGGTTAGGTTTAGGGCTAGGGCTAGTTTTAGGTTAGGGTTACGGTTAGGGCTACGGCTAGGGCTAGGGTTAGCATTAGGTTTAGGGCTAGGGCTAGGGCTAGGGCTAGGCCTCGGGTTAGGGTTAGGTCTAGGGCTAGGTTTAGGGTTATGATTACGGATATGGTTAGGGCTAGGCTTAGGGTTAGGGTTAGGGCTAGGGCTAGTATTAGGTTTAGGCTTAGGGCTAGGGCTAGGGCTAGGGTTATGTTTAGGATTTTAGTTAGGGCTAGGTCTAGGGCTAGGACTAGGCTTAGGGTTTGATTTAGTGTTAGGATTACTGTTAGGGTTAGGGCTAGGCTATGGTTAGTTTTAGGGTTACTGTTAGGGTTGGGGTAGGGCAAGGGTTAGGGTTAGGCTTAGGCTTAGGGCTAGGTTTAGGGTTATTGTTAGGGCTAGTGCTAGGCCTAGGATTAGGGTTGGGTATGGGGTTTGGTTGGGGTTAGATTTGGGTTAGGGTTAGGGTTAAGGCTAGGTCTAGTGCTAGGGTTAGTGTTATGGTTAGGTCTAAGGCTAGGGTTATGGTTAGGATTAAGGTTATGGCCAGGGGTAAGTCTAGGGCTAGAGTTAGGGTTAGGTTTAGGTCTAGGACTAGGGTTAGGTTTGGAGTTAGGGTTAGTGTTAGGGCTAGGGCTAGGGCTAGGGTTACGGTTAGGGTTAGGGTTAGGGTTATGGCTAGGGCTAGGGTTATGGCTAGGGCTAGGGTTAGGGCTAGGGTTAGGGTTAGGTTTATGGCTAGGGCTAGGGTTAGGATTAGGGTTAGTGTTAGGGCTAGGTCTAGGGTTAGGGTTAGGGTTAGGTGTAGGGCAAGGGCTAGGGATAGGGTTATGGTTAGGGTTAGGGCTAGGGCTAGGGCTAGGGCTAGGGTTAGGGTTAGGGCTATGGCTAGTGCTAGGGCTAGGGCCAGGGTTAGTGTTAGGGTTATGATTAGGATTAGGGTTAGGGCTTGGTCTATGACTAAGGCTAGTCTAGGATTAGGGCTAGGGCTTGGGCTAGGGCTAAGGCTATGCTTAGCTTTAGAGTTAGGGTTAGGGTTATGGCTAGGGCTAGGGTTAGAGTTAGGGTTAGGTTTAGGGTTAGGGCTAGTGCTCGGTCTAGTGTTATGATTATGTTTAGGGTTCGGTTTCGGTTTCCGGTTAGGGTTAGGTTTTTGGGTTAGGGCTCGATCTAGGCCTAGTGTTATAGTGTTAGTTCTAGAGCTAGGGCTAGGGTTAGGGTTAGGGCTAGGGCTAGGGCTAGGGCTAGGGGAAAGGTTAGGGCTGGGGCTAGGTTTAGGGTTAGTTATATGTTTAGGGTTAAGGCTAGGGTTAGGGTTAGGTTTAGGGTAAGGGTTAGGGCAAGTCTAGGGCTAGGGTTAGGGTTAGGGTTAGGACTAGGGCTAGGGCTAGGGCTAGCATTAGGGTTAGATTTAGGGTTAGTGTTATGGCTAGTGCTAGGGCTAGGGCTAGGGTTAGGTTTAGGGTTAGGTTTAGGGTTAGGGTTAGGGCTATTGTTAGGGTTAGGGTTATGGCTAGGGCTAGGGTTAGGGTTAGGGTTAGTGTTATGGCTAGGGCGAGGGTTAGGTTTAGGATTAGGGATAGTGTAAGGGCTAGGGCTAGGGTTAGGGCTAGTGTTAGGGTTAGGGTTACGGCTTGGTCTAGAGCTAGGGCTAGGTTTAGTGTTAGGGTTTGGGTTAGGGCTACGGCTATGGTTAGTGTTAGGTTTATGGTTAGGATTAGAGTTAGGACTTGGTCTAGGGCTAGGGCTAGGGCTAGGGCTAGGAATAGGGCTAGGGCTAGTACTAGGGCTATGCTTAGCTTTAGGGTTAGGGTTAGGGTTCGGTCTAGGGCTAGGTCTAGAGTTAGATTTGGGTTATGCTAGGTCTAGGTTTAGGGTTAGGGTTAGTGTTAGGGCTAGTTTTAGGGCTAGGGCTAGGTTTAGGTTTAGGTTTAGGGCTACGGCTAGTGTTAAGGTTAGGGTTAGGTTTAGGGTTAGGGCTAGGGCTAGGGTTAGTGTTAGGTTTAGGTCTAGGGCAATGGCCAGGGTTAGGGTTAGGGTTAGGGTTAGGGTTAAGGCTGGGACTAGGGCTAGGGCTAGGGTTAGGATTAGGGTTTTGGCTAGGCCTAGTGTTAAGGTTAGGTTTAGGTTTAGGGTTAGGCCTAGGGCTAGGTCTAGGGCTAGGGCTGGGTTAGGGTTAGGGTTAGGGTTAGGCCTAGGGCTAGGGCTATGCTTAGCGTTAGGGTTAGGGTTAGGGCTAGGCCTAGGGCTAGGGCTAGGGTTAGTTTTAGGTTTAGGGCTAGGCCTAGTGTTAAGATTAGGGTTAGGTCTAGGGCTAGGGCTAGGTCTAGGGCTAGGGCTAGGGCTAGGGTTAGGGTTAGGGTTAGGCCTAGGGCGAGGGCTAGGGCTAGGGTTAGGGTTAGGGTTATGCCTAGGGGAAGGGCTATGGTTAGGGTTAGGGTTAGGGCTATTGCTTGTGCTAGGGCTAGTGTTAAGTCTATGTTTAGGGTTCGGTTTTGGTTTCGGGTTAGGGTTAGGTTTAGGGTTAGGGCTAGATCTATGCCTAGTGTTAGTTTAGTGTTAGTTCTAGAGACAGGGCAATGGTTAGGGTTAGGTTTAGGGCTAGCGCTAGGGCTAGGGTTAAGGTTAGGGCTAGGGCTAGGGTTAGGTTTAGGTTTAGGGCTAGGGCTAGGGTTAGGGTTAGGGTTATGGCTAGGGAGAGGGTTAGGGTTAGGGTTAGGGTTAGTTTTAGGGCTAGGGCTAGGGCTAGGGTTAGGTTTTCGTGTAGGGCAAGGGCTAGGGTTAGGGTTAGGGCTAGGGTTAGGGCTAGGGCTAGCGCTAGGGCTAGGGTTAGGATTAGGTTTAGGGCTAGGCCTAGTGTTAAGGTTAGGGTTGGGTTTAGGGCTAGGGCGAGGGTTAGGTTTAGGGTTACGGTTAGTGTTAGGGCTAGGGCTAGGGCTAGGGTTAGGTTTAGGTGTAGGGCAATGGCTAGGGTTAGGGTTAGGGTTAGGGTTAGGGTTACGGCTAGCCCTAGCCCTAGGGCCGGGGTTAGGATTAGAGTTAGGGTTAGGCCTAGTGTTAAGGTTAGGGTTAGGGTTAGGTTTATGGTTAGGGCTAGGGCTTGGGCTAGTGGTAGTGTTAGGGTTAGGGCTAGGCCTAGGGCTAGGGTTATGCTTAGCTGTAGGGTTAGGGTTTGGTCTAGGGCTTGGGCTAGGGCTAGGGTTAGGTTTAGGTTTAGGGCTAGGGCTAGTGTTAAGATTAGTGTTAGGTTTAGGGTTCGGGCTAGGGTTAGGTCTAGGGCTAGAGCTAGGTTTAGGATTATGGTTAGGCCTTGGGCAAGGGCTAGGGTTAGGTTTAGGGTTAGGGTAGAGCTAGGGCTAGTCCTAGGGCTAGGGTTAGGGTTAGGGTTAGGGCTTGGTGTAGTGCTAGGGCTAGGGTTAGTGTTAGGGTTATGGTTAGGATTAGGGTTAGGACTTGTTCTAGCGCTAAGGCTAGGGCTAGGATTAGGGCTAGGACTTGGGCTAGGGCTACGGCTATGCTTAGATTTAGGGTTACGGTTAGGGTTAGGGCTAGGGTTAGGGTTAGGGCTAGGGCTAGGGTTAAGTTTAGGGTTAGGGCTAGGTTTAGGGTTAGGTGTATGTTTAGGGTTAAGGCTAGGGTTATGATTAGGTTTCTGGTTAGTGTTAGGGCTTAGGGTTAGGGTTAGGGTTAGGGTTAGTGTTAGGGCTAGGGCTAGGCTATGGCTAGCGTTAGGGTTAGGGATAGTGTTATGGCTAGGGCTAGGGCTAGGGCTAGGGCTAGGGTTAGGTTTAGGGTTAGGGCTAGGGCTAGGGTTAGGGTTAGGGTTATGGATAGGGTGAGGGTTAGGGTTAGGGTTAGGGTTAGTGTTAGGGCTAGGGCTAGGGCTAGGGTTAGGGTTACGGTTACGGTTACGGTTACCGTTAGGGTTAGGGATAGAGTTAGGTTTAGGGCTAGGATTAAGGTCTAGGTCTAGGGCTTGGGCTAGGGCTAGGACTAGGGCTCGGGTTAGGGTTACGGCTAGAGCTAGTGTTAAGGTTTGGGTTACGGTTATTGTTATGACTAGTTTTAGGGTTAGTAATAGGGCTAGGGCGATAGTCAGTGTTTGGGTTAGGCTTAGGGCTAGTGTTAGGGCTTTGGTTGGGGTTAGGGTTATCGTTAGGGTTAGGGCTAGTGTTAGGGCTATGTCTAGTGTTAAGGTTAGGGCAAGGGCTAGGGCTAGGGTTAGGGTTAGGGTTAGGGCTAGGGTTAGGTTTAGGATGAAGGCTTGGTTTAGGATAAGGGTTACGGTTATGGTTAGGGCGAGGCTTAGGTTTAGGTTTAGGGTAGCCCCATGGTTAGGTTTTGGGGTAGGCTTAGGGCTAGGGTTAGGGCTAGGGCTAGGGTTAGGGTTAGGAATAGGGCTAGGGTTAGGGTTAGGGTTAGGGCTACGGTTAGTTTTAGGGTTAGGGTTAGGTCTAGGGCTAGGGCTAGGGCTAGGGTTAGGGCTAGGGCTAGATCTAGGGCTAGGGCTAGGTTAGTGTTAGGGTTAGGGTTAGGGCTAGGGCTAGGGCTAGGGCTAGGGCTAGGGCTAGGGTTAGGGCTATGGCTAGATCTAGGGCTAGGGCTAGGTTAGTGTTAGGGTTAGGGTTAGGGTTAGGTCTAGGCATAGGTTTAGGGTTATGGCTAGGGTTAGGGCTAGGGCTAGGGCTAGGCCTAGGGATAGGGCTAGTGCTTGGGCTAGGGTTAGTGTTAGGGTTAGGGTTAGGGTTAGGCCTAGGGTTTGGGCTAGGGTTAGGGTTAATATTAGGTCTAGGGCTAGGGTTAGGTTTACGGTTAGGGTTAGGGCTATTGCTTCTGCTAGGGCTAGTGTTAAGACTAGGTTTAGGGTTCGGCTTCGGTTTAGGCTTAGGGTTAGGGTTAGGGTTAGGGCTACATCTAGGCCTAGTGTTAGTTTAGTGTTAGTTCTAAAGCTAGGGCTTGGGTTAGGGTTAGTTTTAGGGCTAGGGCTAGGGCTAGGGCTAGGGCTAGGGATGGGGTTAAGGTTAGGGCTAGGGCTAGGGTTAGGGTTAGGTATACGGGCTGGGTTAAAGCTAGGGTTAGGGTTAGGTTTAGGGCTAGGGCTAGGCTTAGGGCTAGGGCTAGGGCTAGGTCTAGGTTTAGGGCTAGGGCTAGGTCTAGGTTTAGGGTTAGGGTTAGGGCTAGTGTTAGGGTTTGGGCTAGGGCTAGCGTTAGGGTTAGTGTTAGTGTTATGGCTAGGGCTAGGGCTAGGTTTTGGTTTAGGGTTAGGCCTAGGGCTAGGGTTAGGGTTAGGGCTACGGCTAGGTTTAGGGTTAGGGTTATGGCTAGGGCGAGGGTTAGGGTTAGGTTTAGGGTTAGTGTTAGGTCTAGGTCTAGGGCTAGGGCTAGCGTTAGGGCTAGGTTTTGGTTTAGGTTTTGCGCTAGTGCTAGTGTTAAGGTTAGGATTAGGTTTAGGGTTAAGGCTAGGGCTAGGTTTAGGGTTAGGGTTAGGCCTAGGGCAAGGGCTAGGGTTAGGGTTAGGGTTAGGGTTATGGTTAGGGCTAGGGCTAGGGCTAGGGCTTGGGTTAGTTTTAGGTTTAGGGCTAGGCCTAGTGTTAAGATTAGGGTTAGGTTTAGGGTTAGGGCTAGGCTAGAGTTAGGGCTAGGGTTAGGCCTAGTGCAAGGGCTAGGGCTAGGGTTAGGGTTAGGTTTAGGGCTAGGGCTAGTCCTAGGGCTAGGGTTAGGGTTAGGGTTAGGGCTTGGTCTAGGGCTAGGGCTAGGGCTAGTGTTAGTGTTAGGGTTATGGTTAGGATTAGGGCTTGGGCTTGTTCTAGCGCTAAGGCTAGGTCTAGGATTAGGGCTAGGGCTTGGGCTAGGGATAAGGCTATGCTTAGCTTTAGGATTAGGGTTAGGGTCATGGTTAGGGCTAATGTTAAGGTTAGGGTTAGGTTTAGGGTTAGGGTTAGGGCTAGGGCTAGGGCTCAGGTAGGGTTAGGGCTAGAGCTAGGTTTATTGTTTTGATTACGGTTATGGTTAGGGCTAGGCTTACGGTTAGGGCTAGGGCTAGGGAGAGGGTTAGGTTCAGGCTTAGGGCTAGGGCTAGGTTTAGGGTTAGGATTGGGGTTAGGGCTAGTTCTAGGGCTGGACTAGGCTTAGGGTTTGGGTTAGTGTTAGGGTTGCTGTTAGGGTTAGGGCTAGGGCTATGGTTAGTGTTAGGGTTACTGTTAGGGTTGGGGTAGGGCAAGGGTTAGGGTTAGGGTTAGGCTTAGGGCTAGGTTTAGGGCTAGGTTTAGGGTTATTGTTAGGGCTAGGGCTAGGCCTAGGATTAGGGTTGGGTTTGGGGTTTGGTTGGGGTTAGGTTTTGGGTTAGGGTTAGGGTTAAGGCTAGGGCTAGTGCTAGGGTTAGGGTTAGGGTTAGGGCTAAGCCTAGGGTTATGTTTAGGGTTAAGGTTATGGCTATGGCTAAGGCTAAGGCTAGATTTAGGGTTAGGTTTAGGTCTAGGACTAGGGTTAGGTTTAGAGTTAGGGTTAGTGTTAGAGCTAGAGCTAGGGCTAGGGTTACGGTTAGGGTTAAAGTTAGTGTTAGGGCTAGGGCTAGGGCTAGATTTAGGTTTAGGTTTAGGGCTAGGCCTAGTGTTAAGATTATGGTTAGCTTTAGGGTTAGGGCTAGGGCTAGGGCTAGGGCTAGGGTTAGGGTTAGGGTTAGGCCTAGGGCTAGGGCTAGGGCTAGGGCTAGGGTTAGCGTTAGGTTTAGGGCTATGGCTAGTGCTAGGGCTAGGGCTAGGGTTAGGTTTAGGGTTAGGTTTAGGTTTAGGGCTAGGCCTAGTGTTAAGATTTCGGTTAGGTTGAGGGTTAGGGCTAGGGCTAGGCCTAGGGTTAGGTTTAGGGTTAGGGCTAGGGCTAGTGTTAGGGTTAGGGTTAGGGCTAGAGGTATGGTTAGGGTTAGGGTTAGGTCTAGGGCTAGTGCTATGGCTAGGGTTAGGGTTAGGGTTTGGTCTAGGACCAGGGCTTGGGTTAGTGTTAGGGTTATGGTTTGGATTAGGGTTAGGGCTTGTTCTAGGGCTAAGGCTAGGGCTAGGATTAGGGCTAGGG
>JADBBT010004465.1:0-10198 GCA_015711505.1 Sylvilagus bachmani | reverse complement strand
TACTAAGCAAAGATTTTGTCAGTTTGCACCCGCGCAGAGACACAAGGTGCAAAAATACTGTTTCAGTACTAGTTATTACTTTACTTCACCTTGGACCACACATTAAGGACAGATCATACATGGGCCGTAAGTACACAGTGACTACTGTTGTTGATTTAACAATTTGCCACTCTTGTTTATGGCGTCAGTAATCTCCCGATGCTATAGTCATGAGTTGCTGAGGCCATGGAAGCCTTTAGTGTTCGCCGACTTGGATCTTGTTCTGACAGGGTCATAGTCAGAGTGGAGGTTCTCTCCTCCCTTCGGAGAAAGGTACCTCCTTCTCTGGTGGCCCTGTTCCTTCCGTTGGGATCTCACTTGCAGAGAGCTTTCATTTATGTCTTGGAAAGAAGAACAAATCTTTATTGGTGACGGATGTCTGAGAAGTAAGAAATCTGGCCCCATTTTTATTTCTGTAGGCTAGATTTTTGGTTATATGAATATTAAATGTTAAATTTAATCCTTTGCGTATTTGCTTATTAATCATGAAATAACAATAAAGATTTTTTGAATATGTAAAATTTCTACTTCAGTATATTTTATATCAATAGACTCCATCACTAAGGATTCATAATTTAACTATAGGATTTTGTGATTCTGACGATTCAATCATTTAAATAATTATAACAAACCTAATAACAGAGGGAGAAAAATAAATGACTAATAATGTTAAATTTGATCAAAACAGTTATTCTTGAGTTCCAATCGTTTTCAATATTTCAACTGAAGCAAAATTCAAATAATACATGCAACAGTTTGCATAACTAACCCAATTTTCTTTATCATTACCTAAAAGTAAATACAGCTACAGTACACCTTTATCTGTACAACTAAATTTTATATATTAATTTCTAACAGATAGAAACAGGGCTATTGGCGATTACCTTTTTTACAAGCTCCTATGTCTTAATTACATCCTGCTGGCACCCTTTATCTCAAAGTTAATAAGGGAAACATATTATTGTTCTTCTTATTATTACTATTATTACTGACGTAGGTGCACCTTGGATGAAGCTCTTTCTCACTGGGATGCCTGTATTAACTACTCTAGTGTATCCAGTCATCATTGTAATCATTCACTGATAATTATTTTTTTGAGCATTCACTAGCCTGTATACTATGAAACTTTGATGCCAAATATATTTTTAGTTACAGTTCCTGCCCTAAAATATTTTGCATTCTAAAACCAGTAATATTCTGGGGTGGGAATCTGGCCCAGTGGTTGTCATCACTAAGGATAATTGCATTCTGTATTGGACTTCCTGGTTTTGAGTCTCAGCTCCATTCTCCACTCCAGCTTCCTGCTGATGAGCATCCCGGGAAACAGTTGCTGATGAATAGCTACAGTAGTTGGATCTCTGCCAACCTGGATTGAGCTTCTTGCTTATGGCTTTGCCCTGGCCCAATCCTGACTGTTGCAGGCAGGGAATTGGTGAGTGAACCAACAGATGGGAGATCATTTCCTCTCTCTCTGTCTCTCTAATTTTCAAATGAATTTTAAAATAATATTTAAGGGGCTGGCATGATGGCGCAGTAGTTTAAACAAAAACCTTCAGTGCCAGCATATTATAAAGGCACTGGTTCATGTCCTGGCTGCTCCACTTCCAGTCCAGACCCCTGCTAATGCGCCTGGGAGAGCAGCAGAAGGTGGCCCTAGTTCTTACATTCCCGCACTCATGTGGGAGACATGGATGAAGCTCCTGGCTCCTGGTTTAGCCTGGCCGAGTCTGAGTTGATGTGGCCATTTGGAGAGTGAAACAGAGGATGGAAGGTGTCTTTCTCTCTGTAACTCTGCCTTTTAAATAAATAAATCAACATTTCAAAAAAAAAAAAAAAGAAAAAGAAAATTGAGGAGCTAGCTTTGTGGTGTAGCAGGGAAAGCTGCTGCTTGTGACAACGGCATCCCATATGTGCACTGGTTCGAGTCCTGACTGTTCCTCTACCAAACCAGCTCTCTACTAATGCACTTGGGAAAGCGGCAGAAGATAGCCCAAGTCCTTGGGCCCTTGCTACTGAAATAGGCAACCTGGATGAAGTTCCTGACTCCTGGCTGTGGCCTGACCCAGCCCTCGCCATTGTAGCCTCTTGGGGAGTAAACCAGAAGATGGAAGACCTCTCTGTCTCTCTGTCTGTCTGTCTCTCTCTTTTTCTGTAACTCTGTCTTTCAAGTAAATAAATTAATATTCTTTAAAAAAAATACAAGAAAATAAGGTTGGTAATGTAGAACAGCACACAGGTTGATGGATATTCATCAAATTTTGAAAAGAACTCAATTACATATTTATGTTATATATATGTTATATATACACATATAATGTATCACTTAAAATTGGAGTTACATAGTAATTTGAGGACTTAGTCAATAGATAAGATCTGAAACAGTCAAGCAGAGATTACAGCCAAAAGCAGAAACACGCAGACAGCAGGAAGGATCTTCACTACCTGAAGATCTGTGCTGTAAACAGATGTGCAGGGACGCGATTACTAAATATTTAGGGTCGAGGGGGTGCCTATACCCAGAGGATTGATGAAGTTCTCACATTAATCCTGACAAGAAAGTATTGTTTAAAATCTTCATTGATCACTACCGTCAACTACCAGTGGTCTTCAAAAAATTCCTAGAAAATGCATAATAGAAAAAAAAAAACTATGCATCAACTTCAGTGAGTTTTTTTGCACCAAAAATAATTTTATCTTTTAATATCATTTTTTTTCTACCAACTGTTTAAAGTACCTTCACATGTAGTCTGTAGATTGGATTACTCCTTCTGAGGTAATCTTACCCTTAGTTTTTGAAAGAAAAGAAGAGATATCTATGGCAGATTCCTTTACATTGCTAGCATCTGGAGCCACTGGAAATATGTTAAATGGCAGGGTCTACCTGCTTACCAGTGTCTGTAAGAGACTCCATATCACTGAATGGCAACAAGGCAGCAAGGGTCCAAAAGGGAGGCAATGTTGGGAAAATGAGGGGAAGTCACTGAAATCTCATTTCCCAAGTCAGTTAATAGATTTTCCAAGTCCAAATCATTTTGGTGCCATCCAAAGTAGAGGTTGGCTGAAAGTTCAACTGGGTCCTTCTCGTCACTTTGTTTACTTAGTTGTTATATATATATATATATATATTCTTATAAAAAGGAAAGAAAATATTAAAATAGCTCAGAGGTGATCATGTGTCCTGTCTGCAGTGAAAATGATAAAGCACATTTTAAAATGGAATATAAAATCACCTGTAACAGTCTGACTTTGAACTAACTAGGCATATTACCATGTGTTACAAGTTAATGGTCTTGTGATTTTTAAATTACGCCACTATACATAATAGAGCTTTGCTGTTGGCCCTCACGAAGCAGCTTGGCATTAAACCAGACGTGTTATCTACAGGAGAGGAAAACAATTCCAATTTCATCTAAATAAACTCATATTAGAATAAGGAAAACAAATTTGACACAGCTATAGTAGCCTGGCCAGGTTAAAATGCTTACAAATATTTCATGTGTGTAATAGAAAACTGTTTACCAATGGGAAAATCTTAGGTGTAAGAGAGTGCCAGATTACCTATGATACAATTTGGTAATAAAAATGTTATAGGGTTAGTATTTATGATCCCAGGAGGTTATAATAATATGCTTTCTGTATTATTATTTTAACAGACATTAAGAAAAAGCTATGCAATGTGATCACTTTCCTTAAATAGCATGTATGTCATGTATAATCAGCTAGAATATTGATCCAACAGTATATGGGATCTTGTTTGATTTCTTAGAAGTAATATTATTTATTTATTTATTTATTTTTTTGACAGGCAGAGTGGACAGTGAGAGAGAGAGACAGGGAGAAAGGTCTTCCTTTTGCCGTTGGTTCACCCTCCAATGGCTGCCGCGGATGGCGCGCTGCGGCCGGCGCACCGCGCTCATCTGATGGCAGGAGCCAGGTGCTAGGTGCTTTTTCCTGGTCTCCCATGGGGTGCAGGGCCCAAGCACCTGGGCCATCCTCCACTGCACTCCTGGGCCACAGCAGAGAGCTGGCCTGGAAGAGGGGCAACCGGGATTTTATATCAATATTTTAATGCTTTCCTTAAGATACAGTCAAGTGTGTGACAGATTATGCTATGTTCCATGGCCACCCCCATATAAAAGATATAAAATTACCAATGTCACATCTTGTTCAATAATACACAGTAGTAGAGGAAAGAATATAACCAAGTTAAAGAACGAAATAAATGGCTAAATTCTGAGATTGAAAAAGTAAAGACATGCGGAAAACAAAATGCAAATAATTCTACTGATGTATGAGTGTTTGAAACTCAAAAATAGCTACTAAAGGGAATGATGAAATTCCCAACATTTCATTCTACATTGGAAATTAGAGAATATGAAAATAACATAAAAATAATATCAACAGTATTGCAAAGAGAAAATAATAGTGACATTTTAGTTTTGACATCAACAGAGGATTTTATTATAGTGAAAACTACTTTAGGAGATATAAGTATGGATACTCAAAATGTCAATCCAGTAGTTCTGAAATGTTTCTAAGTCATAACAACATGAAGGCAAATTACTTCTCTTTAACCCATCCCAGTCAACTCAGTGGCCTGTCAACTATTAACTGGGACATTTCTAGAGATTAGTTTCACAGATTGACTCTGTTGACTGGTGCCAGGTTTTATCACAAGCCTGGAAAGATATTTTAAGCAAGTATAGCCATATGACATTGTCTCAACCACCCAAAAAACATGGCTGAATGTTCTATCCTCATGTTAGGCTGGCCCATCCATAACATTTGCCTTTGAGAAAAAATGTTCTTCAAGGATTTTTGATAGAAATGATTGCAATTTTCACCTACTTCAAACTTAGAGCTAGATTCAGTAATGACATAAAAAGTGTAATCATTTTAGGCCAGATATGAAAAACTAGAGACAGGGTGGTAGGCAGAATTCTGGAATGACGCCTCAGAGCCTTCCCCTCTTATGTACATATCCTGTGAAACTCTTCTCCACGTCATGTGTGTGAGACCTGTAAACTTCATAGGATACTACTATAATGGTTTGCTTATTTAATGTGACAAAATTAAAATGATTACAGAAATACTTAGGGACCTTGATAAGTTGATTTAAAGTTAACCAAAAGAAGAATAATCTTGAATTGACATGAAAAATCAGGTCAGCCATTTTTTTTTTTTTTTTTTTTTGACAGGCAGAATGGACAGTGAGAGAGAGAAACAGAGAGAAAGGTCTTCATTTTCCATTGGTTCACCCCTCAGTGGCCAGCGCACCTCGCTGATCCGAAGCCAGGACCCAGGTGCTTCTCCTGGTCTCCTATGCGGGTGCAGGGCCCAAGTAATGGGCCATCCTCCACTGCACTCCCAGGCCACAACAGAGAGCTGGCCTGGAAGAGGAGCAACCGGGACAGAATCTGGCGCCCCGACCGGGACTAGAATCAGGGGTGCCAGTGCCGCAGGTGGAGGATTAGCCTAGTGAGCAGTGGCGCAGGCTTCAGGTGAGCCATTTTAAAGTATCTGGAGGAAGTAGAGGGCACTGCAGGAGATTGCTTAGCATTAAAGAAGTGAACTGTTGTGGTGTGGACAGGACTATATGTCAGGGAAATTAGTCTCAGTCCTTACAGCTGCAGGGAACTTAATTCTGCAAGCATCCAGTGAGTTGGGAAGAGAGTTTCGAGATAATGTGAGATTGCACCTCATGCGCAAACCTTGATTTAAGCCTTGTGAGATGTTCAGCAAAGGACCCAACCAGTCTGTTCTTAGACTCCCAATCCACAAATAGGTTGCTAAGTTTGGGGTAAAAACTTATTTGTTACGCAACCAATGCAGGTAGTCTACCATTCTCTTTATCAGAGTTCAGCTGCTCTACCACCCAAGGCTGTTTATTCCTGAATTGAAATCCTTGTCTTTCAAGCTCATGTGACACTAACATAGAGAATGGTTGGAAAATTCTCTCTTTCTAATAACTTAGTAGTTATCCCCTCAATGCAGAGGTCTATACACCAAGAAATCTGATTCCTTTAGACTTTATATTTTAACCTCTAAGTTCAAAAATATGAACATTCTTAAGATATCTATTTTTGCTGGTGCTATGGCTCAACAGGCTAATCCTCCGCCTTGCGGTGCCAGCACACCAGGTTCTAGTCCTGGTCGGGGCACCAGATTCTGTCCCGGTTGCCCCTCTTCCAGGCCAGCTCTCTGCTGTGGCCCGGGAGTGCAGTGGAGGATGGCCCAAGTGCTTGGGCCCTGCACCCCATGGGAGACCAGGAAAAGCACCTGTCACCTGGCTCCTGCCATCGGATGAGCACGGTGTGCCAGCCGCATCGGCCATTGGAGGGTGAACCAACAGCAAAGGAAGACCTTTCTCTCTGTCTCTCTCTCTCACTGTCCACTCTGCCTGTCAAAAAAAAAAAAAAGATATCTATTTTTATTTCTATGATGTTTCATTCTAAAAACACTTCAGTTTTCTCACATACAAATTTACTGCAAAGAGTTTGTGGAAATTAGAAATAAAAGACAAGTTTATCTTGGTGCAAAAAAGTTTTAAGTTTGAATATGTAAGAGACTTTCCAAAAGTTCACATAAAATGCAAATCATGATAAAACTATGTGTGGATCTCAATTTTTTTTTCACTAAAATAAGCTTATTTTTCAATTCCATTTCCATGAAATTTTGAAATTCTATCATACGCTGTGTTGACTTGAACTAATTCAAGGCCAATAAAGAACTTGTCACTGATAATGGACTGAGTCATTAGTGTAGTCTCTTGATTTCATGCATCTTGTCATGAGCAGAATATCACATTTTTTGCCTATCTGTTTGTGTGTGATTCCTTTTTAATACCAACTGGAAGCTGTTGATTTACATTCTATTTGGGTGTCCATTATGTCTCATGTTTCTTTTCTGTGTCATTGGAGCCAGAATAAACACTTCCCAATGATTAACACTGTAGTTTGTTTTGGAAACAATAGAAGTAGGCATGTGTCGACTGTGTGTTGCTTTGTTTTGTTTGCAGTAAAATTTATATACATATATAAAATATGAAATTTACTGTCTTAATTTCTAAATGAACATTTCAGTAGTGTTAATCTATTTACTTAATAACTTATGCATAGTTTTCAAACAATTTCTAGAACATTTTCCTTTTGCAATATCCTCTTGGGTATATAGAAGTAGACTTTCTGGATCATATAACAATTCATATAGCAATTCTACTTAATTTTTTGAGGAATCATGACACTATGACTACACAATTTTACACTGTCACTTGCAGTGCATCATTAGGGCTTCTATTTCTCTGCCGCCTCACGAACATTTGCTATTTTCTGTTTTGTTCTGTTTTGATAGCAAACATCCTTATGTGTGTGAGGTAATATTTCATAGTGGCTTTGATGTGCATTTCCCTAATCATTAGTAATGTTGACTAACTTTTCATATGCTTGTTCGCCATTTGTATATTCCCCTAGAGAAATGCAAACTCTCCTTTGCCAATTAAAAAATAATTTTGGGGGCATTTTGTTTTTAAGTGGTAGGAGTTTGTGTACTCTGAATATTAACATCTTGCTATAAACTGAATATTTCTGTCCTCCCAAAATTCATACGGTGAAGCCTTGATCTCTAGTGTGATAGTGTTTGGAGGTGGGGTCTTTGGAAAGTCAGTATATCATGAGGATAGAGCTTCCATAAATAGGGATTGCACCTTTGTAAGAAGAAACAGATTCTCAGTGGAGTCTTTTGAATGCCCTCTATATAGAATCATGTCATCTGCAAATGGGGTAGTTTGACTTCCTCCTTTCTAATTTATATGCCTTTGATTACTTTTTCTTGCCTAATGGTTCTGGCTAAAACTTCCATGAGACAGAGATAATCATTCCCCATATGAAGACATACAAAGTCAGAAATAAGATAATTACCATGAATTGAAAAGGCGTCAACTGTTTTTAAAACTTTTATTAATCAATTTTTTGATGTACCATTGTTTGTAGCATTATTTTATGAGGTGTTTTATTTCTGTGAAATTATTCCTAAAATCCTCTTTCATTTCTGATTTAGCTATTTCGGTGTTATCTTTTTTCTTCATTAACCTAACAAAAGTCCTGTCAATTCTGTCGATCTTCTCAAAAAAACAAGTCTTGGTTTCAATGATTGTCTCTATTGTTTTTCTATTTTTATGTCTCATCTCTGTCTTCATCTTTCCTATTCCTTCTGCTAGTTTTGGGTTTATTTTGTTAATCTTTTTCCTATTTTTAAAGGTATAAAGGTAGGTAGTTATTCTTTCTTCTTCCTTTTTGAATGGAAGAATTTATAGCTATAAATTTCCCTTTTACCACTAGTTTTGCTGCAATTTAAAGGTTTTGTTGTTCTTTTCATTTGTCTCAAGATGTGTGGCAATTTCTTTTGCAATTTCTTGTTTAGTTGTTTAAAATGTATTTCTCAATTCCACAGATTTGAAAACCTTTCAGTTTTCCTTTTACTGTTTTCTACTACAATTCCATTAATATCATAAAATATATTTTGTGTGATTTCAATCTTATGTTATTTAAGACTTATTTTGTGGTATTATACGTGGTCTTTAATGGGAAATGTTGCATGCACACTTGAGAATATGTGTTCAGCTGTTGGGTGATGTATTTCATACAAAAGTACTTCAACAAATATACAGAAAATGGAATTAAGAGATAAGTTTATTTTGATGCAATGTATAATGTTTTTTAAAGTGCACATTTTCCACGAACTTTTGAAGACTCCTCTCTTCCCTATATCTGTAAGTTCCAACTGATGTGTAGAATTACACAAGTTTTCTATTTCCTTATTGAACCTCAATGATTAAAAAGAGGGCAGGTGGTTTTTAAATTATAAGATATTAATGAATAATTCTGTATTTACATAAATGTTGCAATTTTTTTCTCAAAGTCTTAGATTAATTTTAAGCAAATTATTTTTGTTCTTTGTTCTTGGGCAGCAATGTCATCAGGCAGATTGTTATAGAAAGAAGAAAGTAATTGACTCTAGAATGGCAATACAAATGTCTTCTTTTCAGAACTTTCTGAGGGGTTGACTCAGCCATTCATCATCTGGATAATGCTATCAGTTTAACTTCCCTAAATAAGAGGTCAGACACTTGAACCACCATAGCAAGCCCTGAGGCCAGGAATAAGGAGCGAGGAGTCTATATAGCTTAGAACTGCTGTCAGAGAAAAAAATACCCTATTTCTTAGGGGAAAAGAAATCTGCATAATTTAAAAGTAAGCCTATTTCATTACAGGCTCATTTCTTCTGG
This sequence comes from Sylvilagus bachmani, assembly GCA_015711505.1. Classification (NCBI taxonomy): domain Eukaryota; kingdom Metazoa; phylum Chordata; class Mammalia; order Lagomorpha; family Leporidae; genus Sylvilagus; species Sylvilagus bachmani. Next base: position 876 of record JADBBT010004465.1, on the reverse strand, counting down.
AATCACAACATCCGTCTTAGGGTCTCCATCATTAGACACTGTATGTACTACAAGACACATTGGTCCTCCTGTTTGGGTTAAAGAAAGGAACTGTAGGGACCAGACTTGAAGTACAGAGGGCGAGGCTGCCACTTGTGACACCAGCATCCCTTATGTAAGTGCTGTCTCTAATCCTTGCTACTCTGCTTCTGATCCAGCTTTCTATTAACGCTCCTGGGAAAGCAGTGGAGGATGGTCCAAGTGTTTCTGTCCCTTCCACCCATGTGGGAAACCAAGATGGAGTTCCTGACTTTAGCATGGAGCAGCCTAATCAGATGTGGCCAACCAGGAAGTGAGCCAGCAGAAAGAATCTTTCTCTTTCTCTCTCTCTCTCTCTCTCTCTCTCTCTGTTTCTTTCTGTGTGTCACTCTGTATCTCAAATAAATAAAAAATTTAAAAAATGAACCTTATAAATTATACCCATCAATTCACACCTTACCTATAAACAATGATATGAAAGAAAATAAATACAAAGATACAAAAAGGGGAAAACTCTTTTGAATGGAATAGAGTTAATATAGGAAACTGAAGAAAATATTAAAATAGTTATAATTTGTACCTCATAGAGATTTTTTTTTATAACGCTTTTATTTAAAGAATATAAATTTCCAAAATACAGTTTATAGATTACAATGGCTTTCCCCCCCATAACTTCCCTCCCACCCACAACCCTCCCCTTTCCCACTCCCTCTCCCCTTGCATTCACATCAAGATTCATTTTCAATTCTCTTTATATACAGAAGATCAGTTTAGTATATATGATGTAAAGATTTCAACAGTTTGCCCTCACATAGCAACACAAAGTGAAAAATACTGTTGGAGTACTAGTTATAGTAT
>JADBBT010004464.1:0-10200 GCA_015711505.1 Sylvilagus bachmani | reverse complement strand
CCCTAGCCCTAAACCTAACCCTAGCCCTAGCCCTAAACCTAACCCTAACCCTAACCATAGCCCTAGCCCTAACCCTAGACCTAGCCCTAACACTAAACCTAACCCTAGCCCTAACCCTAGACCTACTCTAGCCCTAAATCCAACACTAACCTTAACTGTAGCCATAGCCCTACCCCTAGCCCTAACCCTAATCTTAAACCTAACCCTAGCCCTACCCTAACCGTATCCCTAACCCTGACTCTAGCCCTAGCCCTAGCTCTAACCCTAACAATAGCCCTAGACCTAGACTTAACCCTAAACCTAACCATAGCCCTAAACCCTAAACCAAACACTAAACCTAATCCTAGACCTAGCTCTAACACTAATCCAAAGCCTAATCCAGACCCTAGCCCTAGCCATAGCCCTAGCCCTAACCCTAAACCTATACCTAGCTCTAGCCCTAGCCCTATCCCTAACCCTAACCCTAACCATAACCCTAGCCTTAGCCCTAACCCTAAAGCTAACCCTAGCCCTGGTTTTAGACCTAGGACTAACCATAACCCTAACCCTAACCCTGGCCTAACCCTAACCCTAGCACTAACACTTAACCTAATGCTACGCTTAGCCCTAGCCCTAACCCTAGCCCTAATCCCTACCGTATGCCTAGACCTAGCCTTATCCCTAACCCATACCCTAACCCTAGACCTAGCCCTAACCCTAAACCTAAACCTAACACTAGGTTTAGTCCTAGGACTAACCTTAACCCTAGCCCTAGCCCTAACCCTAACACAAACCCTAACCCTAGCCCTAGCCCTAGCCCTTGCCCTAAACATAGCCATAGCCCTAACCCTAGCCCTAACCCCAAACCTAAAACTAGTCTTAGCCCTAACCCTAACCCTAGCCATAGCCGTAATCTAACCCTAGCCCGAGACCTACCCTAACCCTAACCCTCGTCCTAGACCGAACCCTAGTCCTAAACTTAACCTAACCCTAACCATAACACTAACCCTATCCCTAGCCCAAGACCTAATCCTAACCCTAACCCTAGCCCTAGATTTAGGCCTAGGACTAACCCTATCCCTAGCCCTAGCCCTAAACCTAACCCAAACACTAGCCCTAGCCCTACACCTAACCCAAACCCTAACCCTATCTCTAGCCCAAGCAATAACCCTAACCCTAACCCTAGCCCTAGCCCTAGCCCTAGCCCAAAACCTAGCCCTAGCCCTAATCCTAGCCCTAACCCTAAACCTAAACCTAGTCTTAGCCCTAACCCTGACACTAACCATAGCCGTAATCCTAACCCAGACCTAGACCTACCCTAACCCTAACCATAACCCTAGTCCAAGCCCGAACCCTAGCCCTAAACCTAACCGTAACGCTAAAAATAACACTAACCCTATACCTAGCCCTAGCATTAGTCCTAGGACTAACCCTAACCCTAGCCCTAGCCCTAAATCTAACCTAAACACTAGCCCTAGCTTTAGCCCTAGGACTAACCCTAACCCTAGCCCTAGCCCAAGCCCTAGCACTAACCCTAACCCTAACGCTAACCCTAGCCCTAGCCCTAGTCCTCTCCCTAGCCCTAACCCATACACTAGTCCTAGACCTGCTGAAACCCTAACCATAACGCTAGCCCTAACCCTAACCCTAGCCCTAACCGAAACCCTAGCCTTTAAGCTAACCCTTAGGCTAGCCCTAGCACTTGCCCTAAACCTAACTCTAACCCTAACCCTAGCCCTTACCCTGACCCTAACCCTAACCCTAACCCTAACCCTAGCTCTAAATCCAGCCCTAGCCCTATCCATAAACCTAACCCTAACACTAGCCCTAACCGTAAACCTAAACCTAACCCTAACCCTAGTCCTAGGCCTAACCCTAACCCTAACAATAGCCTAACCCTAACCCTAGCCCTAGCCCTAATCCTAACCATAACCCAAGCCATAATCCTAGCCTTACCCTAGCCTTTACCCTAACACTAACCCTAGCCATAATCCTAGCCCTAACCCTAGCCCTAACCCTAACACTAACCCTAGCCCTAGCCCTAACCTTAATCTTAAACCTAAACCTAGACCTAACCCTAACCGTAAACCTAACCCTAACTGTAGCCCTAGCCCTAGATCTAACCCTAACCCTAGCCCTACCCTAGACTATCCCTAACCCTAACAAACACCATAAACCTAACCCTAGCCCTACCTCTAACATTAATCCAAACACTAAACCAGATTCTAGCCTTAGCCCTAGCCCTACACCTAGCCCTAACCCTAGCCCTAACCCTAGCCTTAGCCCTAGCCCTAACCCTAACACAAACCCTAAGCCTAGCCCCAGCCCCAACCCTAACCCTAAACCTAACACTAGCCCTAGTCCTAACCCTAACCCTAACCCCAATCCCAACCAAAACCCCAACCCCAACACCAACCATAAACCTGACCCTAGCCTGAAACCTAACCCGTACCCTAAACCTAACACTAACCCTAGCCGTAACCCTAACCCTAGCCTTAACAATAACCGTAAACCTAACCCTGACTCTAGCCCTAGCCCTAGCTCTAAAACTAACCATAACCCTAGACCTAGCCCTAGCCCAAAACCTAACCCAAGCCCTAACCCTAACCCACACACGAAACCTAATCTTAGCCCTAGCCCTAGCCCTAACCCTAACCCTAACCCTAGCCCTAACCCTAACCCTAGACCTAACCTAAACCTAACCCTAGCCCTAGCCCAGCCCTAACCCTAGCCCTAACCCTAACTGTAACCCTAACCCTACCCCTAAACCTAACCCTATCCCTGACCCTAACCATAATCCTAACCCTAACCCTAGTCCTAACTAACTCTAAGCCTAGACCTAGCCCTATCCTTAACCCTTACCTTAATCCTAGCCCTAGCCCTAACCCTAACCCTAGCCCTAAACCTAGCCCTAGCCCTAACCTAACCCTACCCTAACCATAACCCTAACTCTAACCCTAGCCCTAGCCCTAACTCTAAACTTAACACTCGCCCTAGCTCTAACACTGATCCAAACCCGAAACCAGATCCTAGCCCTAGCCCTAGTCCTAGTCCTAGCCCTAACCCTAGCCATAACCCTAGCCTTAGCCCTGCCCTAACCCTAACAGTAACCCTAGCCTTCTCCCTAGCCCTAGCCCTAACCCTAATCTTAAACCTAACCATAGCCCTAACCCTAACCATAACCCTAAACCTGACTCTAGCCCTAGCCCTAGCTCTAACCTTGACCATAGGCCTAGACCTAGACCTAGCCCTAAACCTAACCTTAGCCCTAACCCTAACCCACACACTAAACCTAACCAAAGCCCTAGCTCTAAGCCTAATCCAAAGCCTAAACCAGAATCTAGCCCTAGCCATAGCCCTAGCCCTTACCCTAACCCTATACCCAGCACTAGCCCTAGCCCTAGCCCTAGCCCTAAACCTAACCCTAACCATAAACCTAGCCTTAGCCCTAACCCTAAATCTAAACCTAGCCCTGGTTTTAGCCCTAGGACTAACCCTAACACTAACCCTAACCCCAACCCTAACCCTAGTCCTAACCCTAACTCTAGCCCTAGCCCTAACCCTAGCCCTAACCCTAAACGTAACAATAACCCTAGGCCTAACCCTAACCCTAACCCGAGCAATAACTCTGACCCTAGCAATAACCCTAACCAAAACATTAAACCTAACCCTAGCCCTAACTCTAACTCTAACCCTAGACCTAGCCATATCCCTAAAATTTACCCTAAACCTAGCCCTAGGTTTAGCCCTAGGACTTACCCTAACACTAACCCTAGCCCTAACCCTAACCCAAACCCTAACCCTAGCCCTAGCCCTAGCCCTACTCCTAACCCTACACTAACCCTAGCCCTCGCACTAGCCATAGCCCTAACCCTAATCTTAAACCTAACCCTAGCCCTCACCTAACCCTAACCCTAACACAGACTGCAACCTAGCCCTAACTCTAACCCTAACCATAGCCCTAGACCTTGCCCTAGCCCTAACCCTAACCTTAGCCCTAAACCTAACCAACACACTAAACCTAATCATAGCCCTAGCTCTAACCCTAATCCAAACCTTAAACCAGACCATAGCCCTAGCCATAGCCCTAGCACTAACCCTAAACCTTTATCTAGCACTAGCCCTAGCCCTAACCCTTACCATAACCATAACCATAACCCTAGCCTTAGCCCTAACCTTAATCCTAAACCTAGCCCTGGTTTTAGACCTAGGACTAACCCTAACCCTATCCCTAACCCTAGACGTAGCCCTAAACCTAACCCTAACACTAGCCCTAACCCTAACCCTAGCCCTAGCCCTACCCTAGCCCTAACCCTAACCATAAACCTAACACTACCCCTAACCCTAACCCTAGCCCGAACCCTAACCATAATCCTAACCCTAACCCTAGCCCTAAATCTAACTCTTACCCTAGACCTAGCCCTATACCTAATCCTTATGATAACCCTAGACCTAGCCCAAACCCTAACCCTAAGCCTAGCCCTAGATTTAGACCTAGGACTTCCCCTAGCCCTAGGCCTAGCCCTAACCCTAACCCTAACCCTAACAATAAACCTAGCCCTATCCCTATCCCTAGCCCTAGCCCTAGCCCTAACCATAGCCCTAATCATAGCCCTAACCCTAAACCTAGCCCTAATCCTAAACCTAACCCTAGTCCTAGCCCTAACCCTAACCCTGGCCATAGCCGTAACCCTAACCCTGGTGCTAGCCCTAACGCTAGACCTAGCCCCGACCCTAAAACTAACCCTAGCCCTAGCACTAACCCTAACCCTAACCCTAACGCTAGCCCTAGGCCTAACCCTAAACTTAACCCTAACCCTAGTGGTAAACCTACACTTAACTTAACCCTAACAGTAACACAAGCCCTAGCCCTAGACCTAACCCTAACCCTAGCCCTAGGTTTCGCCCTAGGACTAACCCTAACCCTAGCCCTAGCCCTAGCCCTAACAATAACCCTAGACCTCACCCGAGCCCTAGCCCTAACCCTAACCATAAACCTAACCCTAACTCTAACCCTAACCCTAACTGTAGCCCTAGCCCTAGATCTATCCCTAACCTAGCCCTAGCCCTAGCCTTACCAAAACCCAACCCTATCCCTAACCCTAACCCACAACCGAAACCGAACCCTAGCCCTAGCTCTAACACTGATCCAAACCCTAAACCAGATCCTTGCCCTAGCCCTAGCCCTAGCCCTAACCCTAGCCCTAACCCTAGCCCTAGACCTAGCCTTAACCCTAACACTAAACCTAGCCCTCGCCCTACCCTAGCCCTAACCCTAATCATAAACCTAACCCTAACCCTAACCCTAACGCTAGCCTAGGCCTAACCCTAACCTTAACTTAACCCTAACCCTAACACTAGCCCTAGCCCTAGCCCTAACCCTAACCCTAACCCTAACCCTAACCCTAACCCTAGCCCTAGCCCTAACCCTAGCCCTAACCCTAACCCAACCCTAACCCTAACCAAACCCTATACCTTGTGCAAGCCCTAACCCTAACTCTAACCCTAGCCCCAGCACTAAACATAACCGTGACCCTAACCCTATTGCTAGCCCAAGCCCTAACCTTAACCCTAACCCTAACCACAACCCCAACCTAACCCCGACACCAACACCAACCCTAATCCTGACCCTAGCCTGAAACCTAACCCACACCCTAAACCTAACACTAGCCCTACCCGTAACCCTAACCCGAAACCTAACCCTAACCTTAGCCATAGCTCTAGACCTAACTCAAACTCTAACTCTAACTGTAGCCATAGCCGTAGGCCTAGCACTGGCTTAACCCTAACCATAATCCTAACCCTTGTCCTAACCATAACCCTAACCCTAACACTAACCCTAACACTAACCCTAACCCTAGGCCTAACCCTAACACTAACCCTAACACTAACCCTAGCACTAGACCTAACCCTAACCCTAACCCTAAACCGAGCCCTAGCCCTAGCCCTAGCCGTAACATAACACTACCCCTAGCCCTGAACCTAACCCTAACCATAACGCTACCCCTAACCCTAAACCTAGCCCTAACCCTAATCCTAGCAATACCCTAACCCTAATGCCAGACCTAGACCTAGCCTTAAACCTAACCCTAACACTAGCCATAACCGTAACCCTAACCCTAACCCTAGCCCTAACTCTAACACTAATCCAAACCCTAAACCAGATCCTAGCCCTAGCCCTAGCCCTAACCCTAGCCCTAGCCCTAGCCCTAAACCTAACACTACCCTAGCCCTCGCCCTAGACCTAGCCCTAACCGAAATCTTAAACCTAACCCTAGCCCTAACCCTAACCGTAACCCTAACCCTAACCATAACCCTAACCCACACCCTAAAGCTAACGCTAGCCTTAGCTCTAACCCTAATCCAAACCCTAAACCAGACAATAGCGCTAGTGATAGCCATAGCCCTAGCCCTAACCCTAACCCTATACCTAGCCCTACCCTAGCCCTGACCATAACCCTAACCATAACCCTAGACTTAGTCCTAAACCTAACCCTAACCCTAGCCCTAACCCTAATCCTAGCCCTAACCCTAACCCAAACCCTAACACTAGCCCTAGCCCTATCCCTACCCCTTACCCTAACACAAGCCCTAGTCCTAAACTAACCCTAACCCTAGCCCTAGCTTTAGCCCTAGGACTAGCCCTAACCCTAGCCCTAGCCCTAAGCCTAACCCAAACACTAACTCTAGCCCTAACCCGAAACCTATTCCTAGTCCTAGCCCTAACCCTAGCCATAGCCCTAACCCTAACCCTAAACCTAACGCTAGCCCTAGGCCTAACAATAACCTTAACCTAACCCTAGCCCTAACCATAACCTTACAATAACCCTAAAACTTAAACTAGCCCTAGCCCTAGCCATAACCACAACCCCAACAAAAACCCAACCCCAAAACAACCCTAACCCTAAACTTAGCCCTAACACTAATCCTAGCCCTAACCCTAACCCTAACACTAGCCCTAGCACTAGCCCTAGCCCTAACACTAGCCCTAACCTTAACCCTAACCCTAACCCTAGCCCTAACCCTAACCCTAGCCCTAACCATAACCATAACCCTAACCCTAGCCAAAAATCTATCTCTAACCCTAGAACTAGCCCTAACCCTAAACCTTACCCTAACCCTAGCCCTAGCCCTACCCTAAACCTAAACCTAGCCCCAGCCTTAACCCTAATCCTAACCCCAAGAGCAGCCAAAACCCAACCCCAACACCAACCAAAATCCTGATCCTAACCTGAAACCTAAGACAAACGCCAAACCTAACACTAGCCCTAGCAGTAACCCTAACCCGAACCCTAACCCTAACCCTAGCCATAGCTCTAGACCTAACTCTAACCTTAACCCTAGCCATAGCTCTATCCATAACTCTAACACTAACCCTAACCGTAGCCATAACCCTAGCCCTAACCCTAGCCCTAACCCTAGGCTTAGCGCTAACCTTAACCCTAACCCATGTCCTAACCGTAACCCTAACCGTAACCCTAACCCTAACACTAACCCTAACCCTAGTCCTAACCGTAACCCTAACCATAACACTAACACTAGCCCTAGCCCTAAACCCAGACCTAGCCCTAGCCCTAACCCTAACCCTAACACTAACCCTAACACTATGCCTAGAACTAGCCCTAACCCTAACACTAACCATAGCCTTAACACTAACCCTAGCCCTAGCCCTAACCCTAACCCAAACCCTAGAACTAACGTAACACTACCCCTAGCCCTCGCCCTAGCCCTAGCCCTAACCCTAACCTTACCTAACCATAGACCTAACCCTAACAGTAAACCTCACCCTAACTGTAGCACTAGCCCTAGCTCTAACCCTAACCCTAGCCCTAGCACTAGCATTTCCCTAACCCCAACCCTATCCCTAACCCTAACCCACACCCTAAACATAATCCTAGACCTAGCTCTAACACTAATTCAAACCCTAAACCAGACCCGAGCCCTAGCCCTAGCCCTAACCCTAACCCTAAACCTAGCCCTTGCCCCAGAACAAGCCCTAAACCTAATCTTAAACCTAACCCTAGGCCTAACCCTAACCGTAACCCTAACCCTGACTCTAGCCCTAGACCTACCTCTAACCCTAACCATAGCCGTAGACCTAGCCCTAGCCCAAAACTAACCCTAACCCTAGCCCTAGCCCCAACCCTAACCCTAACTCTAACGCTACCCTAACCTAACCCTAACCTTAACCCTAACCTTAGCCCTAACCCTAAACTTCCCTTAACCCTAACCCTAACACTAGCCCTAGCCCTAGACCTAACCCTAACCCTAAACCTAACCCTAACCCTTGTCCTAGCCCTAAACCTAGCCCTAACCCTAGCCCTAACCCTAACCTTACCTTAACCTTAACACTAAAACTAGCCCTAGCCCTAGCCCTAGACCGAACCCTAACCCTAAACCTAAACCTAGCCATAGCCCTAACGCTAGCCCTAACACTCACCCTTACCCTAACCCTAACCCTAGCACCAGGCCTGACCCTAACCCTAAACCTATCCCTAGCCCAAGCCCTACCCTAAAGCTAAACCTAGCCCCAGCCCTAACCCTAATCCTAACCCCAACCCCAACCAAAACCCAACCCCAACACCAACCCTAAACATTACCCTACCCTGAAAACTAACCCACAGGCTAAACCTAACACTAGCCCTAGCCTTAACACTAAACCGAACCCCAACCCTAACCCTAACCATAGCCCGAGCCCTAGCCCTAGACCTAACCCTAGTCCTAGCCCTAAACTTAAACCTAAACCAATCCCTAGCACAAGCCCTAAACTTTACTCTAACCCTAGGCCTAGCCATGACCCAAACCCTAAACATAACGCTAGCGCTAAACCTAGCCCTAGCCCTAACCCTAACCCTAGGCCTTACGCTAACACTAACACTAACCCTAGCCCTAAACCCAGTCCTAGCACTAGCCCTAAACCTAACCCTAACACTAGCCCTAACCGTAACCCTAACCCTAGGCCTAGCCCTAACCATAACCGTAACCCTAACCCTAACCCTAACCCTAACACTAACGTAACACTACCCCTAGGCCTAGCCCTAGCCCTAGCCCTAGCCCTAACCCTAACCTTACCTAACCATAGACCTAACCCTAACCGTAAACCTCACCCTAACTGTAGCCCTAGCCCTAGCTCTAACCCTAACCCTAGCCCTAGCCGTAGCATTGCCCTAACCCCAACCATATCCCTAACCAACCCACACCTAAATCTAACACTAGCCCTAGCTCTAACACTAATTCAAACCCTAAACCAGATCCGAGCCCTAGCCCTGGGCCTAACCCTAACCCTAAACATAGCCCTTCCACCAGCCCTAGCCCTAACCGTAATCTTAAACCTAACCTTAGCCCTAACCCTAACCGTTACCCTAACCCTGACTCTAACCCTAGACCTAGCTCTAACACTAACCATAGACCTAGACCTAGCCCTAACCCTAAACCTAACCCTAGCCCTTACCCTAACCGTAACGCTAGCTCTAAACCTAGCCCTAGCCCTAGCCCTAGACTTAACCCTAACCCTAACACTAGCCCTAACCGTAACCGTAACCCTAACCCTAACCATAACCATAACACTAACCCTAACCCTAACCCTAGCCCTAGCTCTAACACTAATCCAAACCCTAAACCAGATCCTAGCACTAGCCCTAGCCCAAGCCATAACCATAGCCCTAACCCAGGCCCTAACCCTAGACCTAACCCTAACACTAACCCTAGGCCTCGCCCTAGCCCTAGCCCTAACCGAAATCTTAAACCTAACCCTAGCCCTCACCCTAACCATAACCCTAACATTAACTCTAGCCCTAGCCCTATCTCTAACCCTAACCATAGACCAAGACCTAGACCTAGCCCTAACCCTAACCCTAACCGTAACCCTAACCCTAACACTAACACTAGCCCTAGCCTAAACCTAACCCTAACAATAGCCCTAACCCTAACCCTAAACCTAGCCCTAAACCTAACCCTAACAGTAGCCCTAACCCTAGCCCTACCCTAGCCCTAACCATAACACTACCCCTATCGCTCACCCTAGCGCAAGCCCTAACCCTAACCTTAAACCTAACGCTAGCCCTAACGCAAACTGTAAGCCTAACCCAAACTGTAGCCCTAGCACTAGCTCTAACCCTAACCCTAGCCCTAGCCCTAGCATTGCCCTAACCCCAACCCTATCCCTAACCCTAGCCCTAGGTCTAACATTAATCCAAACCCTAAACCAGATCCGAGCCCTAG
>JADBBT010004463.1:0-10204 GCA_015711505.1 Sylvilagus bachmani | reverse complement strand
ACTACAGAAAGTACTTTATACATTCATTGCAATCCCCATCAAAGAACCAATGACATTCTTCACAGAACTAGAAAAAATAATCCTAAAATTCATATGAAAACAAAAAAGATCCCATAAACAGTCTTGAACAAAAAAACAAAGCCAGAGGCATCACAATACCATATTTCAAAACATACTTCAGCGCTATTATAACCAAAATAGCATGATACTGGCAAAAATAGACATGTAGACCTATGAAACAGAATAGAAACTAACAAATAAATTCACATATGTACCACAAACTAATCTTTGACAAACGAGCTAAAAACATTCCCTGGATAAAGGACAGTCTCTTCAATAAATGGTGTTGAGGAAATTGGATTTCTACATGCAAAAAATGTCCCCTAGCTTACAGGCAAGAATCAACTTAAAATTGATCAAGAATCTAAATCTATGGTTTGAAATGATCAAACTACTAGAGGAAAACAGGGAAACACTACAAGACAGTATTTTGGCAAAGACTTTTGGGTAAGAAACATAAGCATAGGCAATAAAAGGAAAAAATAGACAAATAATATTACATCAAACTAAGGTTTCTGACTAATAAACAATTAACAAAGTGAAGAGATAACTGACAGAATGGAGGAAATGCTGACAAACTGTGTATCTGATAAAAGGTTAATATTCAGCTTAAGACACTTACAAACAATCCTGATAAGGAAGAGCAAAGGATAGGGACAGACATTTTTCAAAGAAATACAAATGACAAAAAGGCACATGAAAAAAATGCTCAGGATCGTTTTCCACTGGGGAAAGGCAAATAAAAACCAAAGAGAGATATTATCTCAGTATAGTTAGAATGGCTATCAACCAAAAATCAAAAAATACCAAATGCTTACAAGGATGGGGAGAAAATACACTAGTGGTAGAAATGCATATTAGAACAACCATTAAGAAAACAATACAGGGATTGCACAAAATTCTATATAATACATATAATATATAATATATATAAATAATATAACACAAATATCCCAATTTCTGGAATATATAGAAAGGAAATGAAGACAGCATGTGAATGGGATACCTATATTCATGTGTATATAATACCACAATTCAAAATTGGAAAACATCAAATCAACAAAGCTGTCCATTAACTGATGGCTGAATAAAGACAACATCCCATATAAACAAATCCTAAAATCTGCAACAAGATGGGTAGAATTGGAGATCAATATACCAAGTGAAATTAGCCAGATGCAGAAAGACAAATTCCACATGTTTTCCCTCAGATGGGGAAGTTCATATATAGAGAGAGTATAAAAATAGTTGTTGTATTTTATCAAATACTCAATATTTTATCAAAGTTAGAAAGAAATTATTCAAGATGATGAAAATTATACTGTTTTCAAACTTTTTTGTCAATGTGAATAATTTCTATTGATATTGAATGAGAAAAATTTGCATTGCAGAGAATTTCATTTCTTGTTTACTTTGTATGTCACCAGATCATGTTTTGCTTTTTTGATCATTATGTTTGGACCCATTTTCTTTATAGCTATTTCCTGGACTTGTCTTTTTTGAAACATGCATTGCAGGTATTGGTTTAGAGCTCATTCTTGATTTTATGGAGCAAATCAGGTAAGGTATCCTCTTTATAGTTTCTGGAAAAGTTTGCATGAAGCTATTATTTTTTTTCTCTGATTAGCCCAAAAATATGCCACTCACCCCTCTATTCCTGGAGGTTCTTTGTGGAATGTTTTAATTTAAGAAATGAACTTTATTGGGGCTGGTGTTGAGCTTCAGTGGATTAAGCAGCCATCTGGAACACCGGTATCCCAGACAGCTGCCAGCTGCCACCCACGTGGGAGACCTGGTGGGGTTCTGGGTTCCTGGTTTCTTTCTGGCCCAGAGAGGACCATTTGGGGAGTGAATCAACCAGTGAAAAGTCTCTGTCTCAGTCTCAGTCTCTTTGTCTCCTTTTCCAATTCTCATTCTCTCTTAGAATCATATCTATGAACCTTATTTAATGTGTTCATTTTGTTTTACTATATTAGCATAAAAATAATGTATCAGATAGTAAAAATCAATCCATCAGTCAATATTTGAATTCTTCAAGCCTGTTTAGGTGGCAGAACACCTCAAAGCATGCTATTCTTTTCAAATAACCTTGATTGTTTACATGTTTAGCTATATAATCTGAGAATACTGTTAAATGACTACATTGTACATAGAGACCTCTATTCACTGCGCATGGGGCATGGAGGCTCTACACTAACTCAGAGTGAACAGTACATACATTTGTATGAAGAAAAAACATTTTGAGTTAAAAATAGCTGATTACCCATTGCATACAGGACTACTTTCAATTATGAAAATAGGAGAAATGCAAATGGAAAAAGGAAATATACCATAGAAAGAAGAATATTTTACTTTGGATATTAGAATGCAGAGAACTATTTTCAAAAATGGTAATATATTGTTTTCCTGGAAAAAAAAGACATCATTTGTAACATGTTTACATTAAAAGATATTTTATGTAAGCATACAATTTTACAGATTAAAAAAGGAGAGAGAGAGGAGACTATCGATATGAACAGAAATCAAACAGAAAGTAAACATAAAACATTTTGTACAAACTCAAAGCTAGTTTTTCCATGAGACTTATAAAACTTCTGATTGCAATGATCTATTATAAAGAAAGAGTTATGAGTAGGATAAAATGAAAAATGGAATTAAAATATAATAAATGTTATTATTTTGAGCTGATATTTATTGAGTACACAATGTACCTCTGGTAATATTCTAAGGAAACATCAGAGGTAGAGTAATATGCAGAGCCAGTGAGTTGTAGAAACTGTTGCTCTTCATGCACTCAGGGTGTCAAAGATTCTTCAGTTTAACAAGGGGTTTTCCAAAGTCCATGGTAAAATCATCTAAATATTCTGATTTTTAAAATTAAGAATAGATATTTTAGGTCTTGAAAATAATTTTGTCTATCCACAAGTTTTTTTGTTGTCTAGGATACCAAACAGCAAGGTTGATTCCTCCCTCGATTCCTACCACACAGAACTGAATAAGTAAAATTAGAATAAATTTGGATAAATGTCAGTCTCTACATTATTTTATCAATGGATGCTTTTGTTTTGCATTTTACAATTAACCAAATCATATGATTTAGCTTTAGATACAGAGGTAACTGCTGTATGAATGGAATGGCACTATCTAATTTAAGTGGATGTATGGAAATGATTAAAACACTATACTATTGAACTGATATAGCTACAGATGCTTTACATCAGTATTTTAAATTCAGGAGTCGGTGCCATGGCATAGTGTATTAAAGCCCCAGCCTGCAGCGCCAGCATCCCATATGGGCACCGGTCTGAGACTCGGAAGCTTTACTTCCAATCCAGCTCTCTACTATGACCTGGGAAGGCAATAGAAGTCCTTGGGACTCTGCATCCGTGTGGGAAACCTGGAAGAAGAGCCTGGCTCCTGGCTTTGGATCAGCAAGGCCTTTGCGGCCTTCTGGGGAGTGAACCAGCAGATGGAAGACCTCTCTCTCACTCTCTCTCTGCCTCTGCTTCTCAGTAACTCTGCCTTTCAAATAAATAAATAAATCTTTTTTTAAAAAAATTAAGTTCAAGGATGTAAGGAATTATGTGCAATTGGTTTAACTTCTATTAAAATAGTTAGATGACAGTGATGCAATGTCAAATCTATATGTCTATTTTTTAAGTAATTAGTGGCTTCCTCAGATTCAATCAGCACTAGAAAATCACTAAAACCACAGGCTAGGGAAATTCTTTTCTTTTAATTATTCTTTTTGTTGATGGACACAGCATTGGGTACATTGTCAGCTGATAAACTCTGACTTGGACCTTAACCAAATATGCTGTGTTAACACCCAGTATCAAAGAATAAGTACCACTCTCTTCTTCAAAGCTTACATATGATGATTCAAAATTGTTGATTACATATTCACAAAATATTTTTAAAAAATCACTCCTACAATTGTGCCAAAAAAATTCTTGGAAAATCTCCATGATATTTCCATTTTGCACATTTTGATGTCACCTTAGTATATTATTAAATTTATTAGCAAAATTTTGCTTACAATATTCACTATTCTTTGAAATGTCTGGTAGTATCTGTAGCTATCTTTGTTCTGAATTCTGGTGTCTTTTGTGTCTTCTTTTCAGAAATTAAGTAAATATACTGATATCTAAAAAAATCAGCTTTTGATTTTTTTCTATTGTTTTTCTGTTTTTGATTTCTGCTAATATATTTATGATTTCCTTTACTTTGATGGTTTTGAATAATTTGTCATTTTTTTAAGATTTTATTTATTTATTTGAGAGGTAGAGTTAGACAGTGAGAGGCAGAGACAGAGAAAGAGAACGTCCTTCCACTGATTCACTCCCCCAAATGGCTGCAACGGCCAGAGCTGTGCCGATCTGAAGCCTGTGTGCAAGGTTGAATAACTAATTTCTGACCTTTCTTTACTTCAGAGAAGCATCTTGTACTTCCCCACAAAGCACTGTTCCAGCTAGTCACACAAATTCTGCTACTCTTCCCTTTCAATTTCATTCAATTAAAAATATTTTCTATTCTCTATGATGATTTATTTTTTGATCTGTGTGTCATTCATAAATGCATGCTTTAATTCCCATATATTTGGGGGATTTTCCATGTATCTTCTGCTGTTGATTTTGCATACTAATTAAAAAATGGTCAGAGAACATGCTGTATGTGATTTACATTATTTCTAATTTGTGGACTTTTCCTGCCTCCAAATATGTCCACACCAGTGAATGTTCCATGTGCATTTGAAGGAAATGTCCTCTTCTGTTAGTGGAGTACTCTGTGTATGTCAGTCAGGTCCATTGGGTTGATTCTGCTCTTCCAGACTTTCTATATTCTGACTTTTTGTTTAAATTATCCTGTACTCACTGACAGAGCTTGCTGAAATGTTCAATTGTCATTGAACATCTGGACGTTTCTCCTTTCAGGATTATCAGTTTAGGGTTTATGTATCTTCAAGCCCATGATTAGGTACTCATAAATTTAGAATTGTAGGTCATTCTATTGCACTGCTTCCTTCATTGTTATATAATATTCCTATTATCATTGCAGTAGTCATTGACAGACTTCTCTTTCAGCACAACAAAGATACGACTTTGTTGTCTTCTGGTTTGCACAGTTTAGGTAAGAAATTATAATTACTATTAACCGAAAAGTCTGGGATGACCTGTTGTTTTTCACTCTCTTTTTATAGAAAGCTCTTATTTAATGATTAAAAATTTCATAGTTACAGCTTTAGGAATATGGTGCTTTTCCACCCCATACTCCCCCTCCCACCCCCAATCCATGCCCCCTCCTACTCCCTCTCCCATCCCATTCTTCATTAAGATTTATTTTAATTATCTTTGTATACAGAGAACCAACTCCATACTAAGTAAAGATTTCAACAGTTTGCCTCCACACAGACATACAAAGTATAAAGTACTGTTTGAAATCAAGTTTTTGAAACATATTTGTGGTTCAGAAGAGATAGAAGTCTATATTCAAGACAGTTGCTTTTTGTGTTTTTTCTCCATACTGTGTCCATTTTTCTGAGAAGCCCATGGGAGGAATTATTTCATATTTCCTCCCAACTTGTCACTCCCAAAATGGCCATAACAGCTGGGACTGGGCCAGGCTGAAGCCAGGAGTCAGGAACTCATTGTGGATCTCCATGTGGGTGGTAGGGATCCAAGCCCCCAAGGGTGCACGTCAGCAGCTGGAATCAGAAGCCCAGGTCTTAGCCACTGTGCCTACCACTTGCCATATATGCATGCTCTAAAACTTATTTCTGCTAGCTTTTTTGACATACAAAAAAATGTTACTGCTGTAAATTCCAGCATCTTGAACATACCTAAATTTGCCTGAGTCCTTTTATGTTTTGATAGTGAGTATTTTCTTATCTTTTCTGTGTTTGAATCTAATATGGTTTTCTGTCTGCATGACAAACATTGTAGGTTAGACCAGAAAAGAACACTGTGGTCTGGTTTATGCGTCATTGCTCCTGTGGTCACCATCAGTCCACCAAAGACATTAAGTTCTTTCAATGTTGTGCAACTACTACCTCGCATTGCATGTGAGGTCTGGGGAGCTGAGCAGGGTTTCTTTGTATTTTTGTTCCACCTCTTGCTTCAGCAAGCTGTGGTCACCTGCACCCTAAAGGAGATCTCCCCTAACTCTTGCCCATTCCCTCAGTGAGCTGCCTGTGTCAAATGGATGAAGTGTTGGGAGCAAACAGAAATCCCCACTCTAGGTCTAGCCTCAGTCTCATGCAGTGGCCTGAGTGTGGCTGTCACAGCATTCCCTGCTCCTCCCAAGCAACAGTCAGGTCCCTCCTTGTACCTGTGGGGGTCTCAGGCAGGAAAGAATCAGACTTGGGCTGGCACAGCACACCTCTGCCTGTGTCACTGTGGGAGCTTTGGCCTAGAGGGTTCACTGGCCCTTGCTCAGTTATGGATTTCCTGAGATGCCCTGCCATGACCTTTCTCATGAGCTCCCCTGGAGGCCTGTTGAAAAGGAGTGGAGGCTCCCCTCCCAGCAAGGTTTTCCAGTCACTCATGAACACCCAGATTTTGCTTTAAAGGTTTGTTGGGGTGATGGTTGGCCTAGCAGTTAAGACCCCTGAGTTCTACAGTTCTTGCTTCTGAGTCAACTTCTTAACAAGACCCCAGGACACAGTAGTGATGTCTCAAGTAGTTATATTCCTGCCTCCCACTTAGAGACCGCTCATCCCACTCCCTTCTTCTTTAAAATAAAACAAAGAGTTTCTTACACTTTTGTCTGGGTTGTTGTAGATTTTTAAAAATTTATTTATTTAATAGGCAGAGTTACAGCTAGAGAGAGGGAGAGACAGAGAAAAATCTTCCATCTGCTGTTTCATTCCCCAAATGGCTGCAGTGGGCAGAACTGGGTCAATCCCAAGCCTGAAGCTAGAAGTTTCTTCTGGGTCTCCCATGTGGGTGCAGGGACACAGGCACTTAGACCATCTTCCACTGCTTTCCCAGGCCCTAGCAGAGAGGTGGATTGGAAGAGGAGCAGCCGGGACATGAACTGGTACCCTTATGGGATAGCGCGGTGCAGGTGAAGACTTAGCCTACTCTGCCACAGCATCAGCCACCAAATTTTATCTGTTTATAAGTAATTTTTATGGCAGGAACCTCTCTCACCCATGTCTTGTCGAAAGTGAAATAGTGTTTGAATGCCATCACCTCCTGAAGGCTTACATCTCTGTTTAGAATTCAGCCGATTGGCCTTACACGTGACCTCAGCACTCTGATGCAATAAAAATTATGATCTTCATAGATTATCTAGATTTTTTGACAGAGGGAAAGCAACTTTTGATAGGATTTTCTTTTTTCTTAGTAGAAGAAGACCATACAAATAATTAATCTTTTAACTCAGCTGATTCAGTTTCTTTTAAAAAAATTCTTGGTGAGAATTGTGGCTAAGTAACTCAGTAAGAATTTTATCTAAATAATAACAAAAACTGATATACTTAATCACTTTGGAAATTGGGGAGGAGGTATGAAAATATTAAAATCTCGGATTGTTAACCCAACAAAACAGTTCATACTAAAAGTTAAGCGTATTGGGGTTTCAAAAAATTTGTGAAAATGTGCATATCATTTTAAAATTTAAATTTGTTCAAGTGCCAGAAAGACACACAAAGAGAAATAAGACAGAAACAGATGGATAGAGTTTTTGTCCACTGGTTTGCTCCAGACACGCCTGCAACGGTTGGGGCTGGTTTGGGGAAACAGCCAGGAGCTGTAAACTCAATCCAGGTCTTTCTCTTGGTCACAGGAACTCAATGACATTAGCCATCATTGCTGCTTCCTGTGGGCCACATTGGCAGGAATCAGGAAGCAGGAAGCAGGAAGCAGGATACAGATGTGGGAATTGAACTTAGGTACTCCTATATAGGATGTGAGTGTCTTACTCAGCATTTTAATTGCTATGCTAAACACCTGTATCAGGAATATCTTTCCTTTCCATTTTCTATGAACTTTTTGAAGCCCCTTTAATATTTTAATCAATAAAACTCTAATATTTCAACATTGTTTATAAAATATTATCTCAGCTGGATTAGGAAAATCTAGGAAACAATGGCATAAAAAAGAAACACTAATTTGAAATATTCACTTAGTTTAATGTCTCATATTTATTTTCCACTAAATTCTTTAAAAATATGTTTGCAATTAAATCATTGCATCTAAAGCATAACCCTATTTTTCTAAAAAAACTTCTATCTTCTCTTCATCTACACAACATATTATGTAATCCATAATGACTACTATTAAATAGTATATAATACTTTGTATTAACAATATTTTTCATCTTTGTATTTATCTGTAATTTTGTGTTAAAGAGTTCTGGAAAATGAAAACATGTTTATCCTGTGCATAAAAAATCAAAATCCATGCATCGTTTTTTCATAATATGCATTCCTATAAGCTTTTAGAGACTCCCCATATTTCTTAAAAAACAATTGTCAATCTAATTAAAGAAATATACAAAAATGACTAGAGGCTTGTTTAAGAATTTTTATGATTATACATGGTGAAATATTTCTTGTTTGTGCTTTAATATAACAATTTTGAGCAATAATTTTAAATTTAAGCACCAAAATATTTAATCTGCACACTTTCATACACTTAAGAATGTTGAACAAACACATTTTTAAAATCTTAAATACTACATTTATCATCAGGTAGACAAAATAGATGAGAGTACACTCAATAGTTGGCAGATATATTTAATAAACTCCAAAAATGTGTTTCACATTATAACATATTAACGCTAAAGAAACTGAAAATGTATTTTAACTTTTGGAGACTCTGAAGTAAAGAAAAGCTGTATATTTCTATCATGGATTAGTTCAAGATCACCTTTTATTAGGATTTTAAAAAATCTAAACACATAAGCAAAAAATTGAAATATATAGTTTATTAATAATACATATTTTAACAACTTATGGAAACAAAATTTTATTGCACAAAAAATGTTTTTGTCAAAAGAAAGACACTTTTTAAAAACTTTTTAAAACTTTTATTTAATAAATATAAATTTCCAAAATATTATAGCAGCTTTTCCCTCCCATAACCACCCTCCCATCAGCAATGATCCCATCTACCACTCCCTTTCCCATCCCATTCACACCAAGATTCATTTTAAATTATCTTTATATGCAGAAGATCAACTTGGTATATACTAAGTAAAGACTGCAGCAGTTTGCACCCACACAGATACACAAATTATAAAGTACTGTTTGAGTAGTACTTTTACTATTAATTCGTATAATACAACACATTAAGGACAGAGATCTTACATGGGGAACATGTGTACAGTGACTCCCGTTGTTGATTTAACAATTGACACTCTTATTTATGATGTCAGTAATCACCCAAGGATCTTTTCATGAGCTGCCAAGGCTATGGAAGCCTCTTGAGTTCACAAATTCCAACCTTATTTAGACGAGGCCATAGTCAAAGGGAAAGTTCTCTCCTCCCTTAAGAGAAAGGTACCTCCTTCTTTGATGGCCCTTCTTTCCACCAGGATCTCATGCACAGAGATCTTTCATTCAGGTTTTTTTTTTTTTTGGCAGAGTGTGTTGGCTTTCCATGCCTGAGAAACTCTCATGGGCTTTTAGCCAGATCCAAATGCCATAAGGGCCGATTCTCAGGCCAGAGTGCTGTTTAGCACATCTGCCATTCTATGAGTCTGCTGTGTATCCCGCTTCCCATGTTGGATCATTCTCTCCTTTTTAATTCTCTCTTTTTTTTATTTGACAGGTAGAGGTACACAGTGAGAGAGAGAGAGAGACAGAGAGAAAGGTCTTCCTTCCTTCCATTGGTTAACCCCTGAAATGACAACCATGGCCAGAGCTACGCCGATCCGAAGCTAGGAGCCAGGCACTTCCTCCTGGTCTCCCATGCTGGTGCAGGGCCCAAGCACCTGGGCCATACACAACTGCCTTCCCAGGCCACAGCAGAGAGCTTGACTGGAAGAGGAGCAGCATCAACCTGGCACCAATAAGGGATGCCAGTACTGCAGGAGGATTAACCATGTGAGCCACAGCAGTGGCCACTCCTTTTTAATTCTATCAGTTATTATTAGCAGACACTAGTCTTGTTTATGTGATCCCTTTGACTCTTAATCC
>JADBBT010004462.1:0-10204 GCA_015711505.1 Sylvilagus bachmani | reverse complement strand
TCCCAAATAGATTACATCTTCAATATATCTTTCCTTAGGAATACAGTCAAGAGAGCTCAGGATTTTATAAATACTCACATAAAGTTTTCCTCCCTTTTAAATTTTTTCTGCCTTCCTCTTACTTTCATATTTCAAAGCACATTTTTCCTGTCCAGAATAATTATCCCCATCCTCTAACCTGAAAAACAGTTTTTCCACTACAAATGTTGCTGTTTAGCTACTGTGCCCATAAATTATGTTTCTAAAACATTGATTCTCAATGATTTCCAAAGCTGTATTCACTCCACACTTTGGGGGTTAGACAACATTTGGCACATCCTCAAATCTTGAAAGTAACATGGGAGTTAATTACCATGTTTATGAGACATTTGTTGCCTCCTCTCTCTTCCTCAATGTGTGTGAGCTCACCCTTTGCTGTGGAAGATCTGAGAAAACAAGGTGAGAAGAAAAAATCAAGAAATGATAATACCTTTAATTCCCATGTTCTAACTAGAGAGCCCCACGTGCTTTTATATTGTAACGCCGCATTTATCATACAACTTCCCTGGGAACTGTGGATGTGGAAGGTAAGGGGAAAGCTGGGACAATCATATTTAACCTTTCGGTTTTATTATGTATTCCCTGGGAATAACAGTACAGGCTTGACATATTTTGGTTCTTTGAAGATAGAGCTAATGATAAATATAACACATGAATCTATTCTCCTTTTGAGAAATCAGAACATTAAAACGATGAAGCTACAGGGGTGGATATGGTGGCACAGTGGGTTAAACCACAACTTGGGATGCCCACACTGCATATCAGAGTGCAGGTTCAAGTCCCAGCTATTCCATGTTTCTGATCCAACTTCCTGCTAATGCCGCTGGGAGACAGGGAATTATGGCCCAAGTACTTGGCTCTCTGCCACCCTGGTGGGAGACCAGGATGGAGATCCTCATTCCTGGCTTTAGCTTGTCCTAGCATCAGCTGTTGTTGGTATTTGGTGAGTGAACAAGCATAGAGCAGATTCTCTCTCTCTCTCTCTCTCTCTCTCTCTCTCTCTTTCAAATAAATAAAAATGATTTTAAAAGGTATGTGGAGGGGTCGATGCTATGGCATAGCAAGTAAACCCACCGCCTACGGTGCTGTCATTTCATATGGGCGCCATTTCTAGTCCCGGCTGCTCCACTTCCGATCCAGCTCCCTGCTAATGTGCCTGGCAAAGCAGAATAAGATGGCCCAAGTGCTTGGGCCTCCTGTACCCGCATAGGAGACCTGGATGAAACTCCGGACTCCTGGCTTTGGATCAGCCCAGCTCCAGCAGCTGCAGTCATTTGGGGGAGTGAACCAGCAAATGGAAGATCTCTCTCTCTCTCTCTCTCTCAATATCTCTCTCCTCTCTCTCTCTCTCCCGATATCGCTCTCTGTGACTCTGCCTTTCAAATAAATAATCTTTTTAAAAAAGAAGGTTTGTGGAAAAATGGAATTAAAGATGTTTATTTTGGGGACTGGCATTGTAGCAAAGTGGGTAAAGCCACCGCCTGTGACACCAGCATCCCATTTGGGTACCGGCTCATGTACTGGCTGCTCCAGTTCTGATCCAGCTCCCTGCCAATGACCTTGTAAAGCAGCAGATGTATTGAGGGCTTGGGCCCCTGCCACCCATGTTGGAGACCCTGATAAAGCTCCTGATTCCTGGCTTCAGCCTGGTCCAACCCTGGCCATTGTGGTCATGTAGGGAGTGAACCAGTGGATGGAAGATCTCTCTTCTCTCTCTCTCTTTCTCTCTCTCTCTCTGTAACTCTACCTTTCAAATCAATAAATAAATCTTTAAAAATAAATTAATAAATATGTTTATTTTGTTGCAAAAATTTTGAAATCCACGTATAGTGTTTTCTTAAAGATTTAAGTGAAAGGCAGAGTGTGTATGTGTGTGTGAGAGAGGGAGAGATTTTCCATTTATTTGCCAGTTCACTCTCCAACTAGTAGCAGCAGTCAACGCTGGGCCAGGTCAAAGCCAGGACTTAGGAACTTTATTTGGCTCTCCCATGCAGATGCCAGGGGCCCAGGTACTTGAGCCGTCATCCACTGCCTTCCCAGGCATATTAACAGGAAGCCAGATTGGAAGCAGAGCAGCTGAGGCTGGAACTGGCTCTCGTTATGGGATGTGTTGCTAGTGGTGGCTTAACCTGTTGTGCCACAATGTTGATCCCCATGCATAGTTTTTTCAAACACATTCTCCATGATTTTTTTCCTTTTTTGAAAACTGGTTCCTCTTCCTGGTAAGCAGATTTTTATGCTTCATTCTTTCATTCAAGAAAGTGTGTATGTGTGTGGAGAGAGAGAGAGAGAGCAAGTGAGCGAGAGAGAGAATGAGAGAGCGAGAGAGCGAGAGAGAGCTCCCATCTGCTGGTTCACTCCCCAAATGTCTATAGTAGTCAGGACTGGGCTGAGCTGAAGCCAGCACCCAGGGGCAACAATGCAGGTCTCCCATATGGATGTCAGCTACCCAAGTACCTGAGCCATCACTCGCTGCATCCCAGGGTGGCCATTAACAGGAAGGTAGAATTAGGAGCAGAGCTCTGACTCAAACCCACACATTCTGACATGGCATGTGGGCATTCCAACTAGTATCTTAACCACTGAGCCAAATACTTTTCCTTTCCATGAACTTTGTAAAGATCCTTCATGTGTGTGGACTTTCTTTCTTTTGCACCAAAATCAACTTTTCTTTAAATTCCATTTCCTATATACCTTTTGAAGTGCTCTCATACTACTCAGGGCTCTCCCAAGAGGAACTGGCTCACAGGATCACAGAGACTAAGAAGTCCTAAGATCTGTAATTGGCAAACTGGAGATCCAGGAGAGCCAACAGTGCAGTTGCAGTCCAGGAGCCAGCAGGCTTGAGACCAAGAAGAGCCAATGTTTCAGTTCAAGTTCAAAGGCAGGGAAAGACCACGTCTCAGCTCAAACAAGTTGGAGGAGTTCCCCCAATTCTCAGCAGGGCTGGCCTCTATGTCCTATTCAGATTTCTAGTATTTCAGTTTATAAGATGCAAAAAGTCAAAACTTGTGCTTTGAAATTCTCATTTATTTATTTTATTGGTTTTTAGGGGTGTGTATAAGTGAATAAAATCCCTCAACTGTTATTTTATTTTAGAGATGTGGAAACAGGCTCAGAAAGAGTGAGGGAATTTGCTCCTAGTCACAAAGCTCAGAAATGATTGAGGGACCAGCACTGTGGTGTAGCGGGTAAAGCCCCTGCCTATAGTGCCGGCACCCCGCTGCTCCACTTCTGATCCAGCTCCCAGCTAATGGCCTGGGAAAGCAGTGAAAGATGGCCCAAGTGCTTGGGCCCTTGCTACCCACATGGGAGACCTGGAAAAAGCTCCTGGCTTCTAGCTCCTGGCTCCTGCCTTCAGCCTGGTTCAGCCTTGCCTGTTGTGGCCATCTAAGTAGTGAACCAGAGGAAGGAAGTTTTGATGTTATTCAGTGCCTTGTTCATTCAACTGCCCTTTACTTTCCCTTAATAAAATGATTTTGCTTGTATTTTTTAAAGATTTATTTATTTATTTGAAAGACAGAATTACAGAGAGGCAGAGGCAGAGAGGGAGAGAAAGTAGTTTTCCATCCACTGATTCACTACTCAAATGGCCACAACAGCCAGAGCTGGGCTGATCTGAAGCTAGGAGCTTCTTCTGGGTCTCCCACGTGAGTGCAGGGTCCTAAGGACTTGGGCTATTTTCTACTACTTTCAGGCCATAGCAGGGAGCTGGATCAGAAGTAGAGCAGCTGGGACTCAAACTGGCACCCATATGGGATGCCAGTACTCTGGGCAGCAGTTTTACCCACTACTCCACAGTGCCAGCCCTTTGTTGTATTTTTTTTCAACTGCTCACAGAACATCAGTAAATTTCCAAAATTTATTACCTGTGATCAACCCTCTGTTCTTTTTCTTAACATATATTAGGTCTTTATTGAAGACTGCATCGAGTTCCGTAAGCATTTTTATCTTTAAAACAATGACAAACAACAGAGGCAGAGGAATAACCCATAAATCTCAGGAGTCTTCCCCTCATTCATTCATCCATCCATCCACCCAACACACATTTATAGAGTGCCGAGGATGTGACAGGCATGGCGATGTTAGGTTCTAGGGGTAAAAAGATGTATGTGACATAATTTCTATTCACAATAGTAGGAGAGCTCCAGGTACGTTGATAATCACAACAGAGTGTGACAAGTGCTGTGCCTGAGTGGGAGAGTACCACACTGGATTCAAAAATCAGTCCTTGGGCCATGCATCAAGGTTCACGTCCCATCTCTGTCACTAGCTGCAACTATAGGAATCTACTTCATGCAGATGGTATGAGAGTTGAGTTATTCATGGGAGAGATCAATAACTATTATTGGTATGATCGCAGTAAGTACTAGGTGCTATGGCAATACAAAGGAGGAGCGCTTGACACAGATGGAGAGGGGGTCCAGGTAAGTATTCTTAGAGATTGAGTCCTGGGGGAAAAAACTGGGAGTTTCCAGGCAGAGAAGGAGGCAGTCAGGACTTACAGCAGTTTCTAGCATGGGTGAAAGCCCCACGACAGGGGAGCATGGCATGAATGGAGGAGCTACAAGAAGTTTGCTATTGCTGAGTACAAAGGGCAAGGGCAGCAGGCAGCTGAGGAGATTAGGCAGGGGCCTATTTGTGAAGGACTCTGAGAATTAGTGCTAAAGCCTGCACTTATCTTGAGAGTGCTGGGAATCCACGAAGGCTTCTGATGAGGGGGATAACATTAGCAGATGTTGGCTAAAGTGTGGAGCGCAGAGAAGGAGACTAGGCAGATATTACAGAACCCTGTTAAGAGAATATGATATTAGGTCAAATGGCAAGACCCTGAACTAAGACTGTGACAGTATAGATGGGACGATGGGACAATGGGACGATGGGACAAAGTCAGGAGATATTTAGGAATTATGGTTAAGTAGAAGTTGAAAGCCATTTCGGTGAATGTGATAGGTGATGGTGGGGGTGTCCCTATTCCTGCCATTCACCTAGACAGGAAATACAGGAGGAGCAGTCTTGGGAGAGAATACATTCTTGACTTCCTTTTAACCGGAAAAAGAAAATCTAAATTCATTCATATATCACTCTGTGTCCTCCATGAAGTGGTCCCCAGCTATATTTCCAACTTCACCTCCCCACTTCAGCTTTCTCCTATCAGATTGCTGAAAACTGTCTTCTCAGACTGTATACCAATTCTCCTAAAGTCCCAGTTCCTTTTGGAGCTACGACTACGTAATTCAAACAAGCTGGCAGTGGAAAGATGGGTAGGAGTTCTCCAGGAAGGGAATGGAAGATAGGGCTCTCCAGGCATAGTGAATATTATGAGCAAAGGCACAGAGGAGGAAAGTGTCCAGCCTATCTCAGGAATGGCTACTGCTATTATGCGGCTAAAGTGAAAACAGAAGGCACACAGCAGGGAGGAGCTAGTGACAAGGGAAGCTGGGTCTAAGTCTGGAAGAGAACAGTGTCACTACCAGTTGTTATTTAATGATCAGCTTTGGCTGTATTGCATCTTAGAACATCATGCTAGACTTGCATTTCTCCTGCATCCTTCCTCTCCTTTGTGCACTGCCTTCTCCAAACCTCCTCAAATGAATGACTAGGCCAGCGGTGGGCATTTGGCAAAGCTTTTAAGACATCAACATCACATATCAGATCGTGTAGCTTCGAGTCCCAGCTCTACTCCTGATTCCAGCTTCCTGCTAGTGTGTTCCCTTCGGAAGCAGCACGTGATGTCTCAAGTACTTGAGTACCTGCCACCCACACAGGAGACTTGGGCTGAGTTCTGGGCTCCTGGGTTGGCCTGGCTCAGCCCCAGTTATTGTCAACATTTGAAGAGTTAATCAGTGGATGGGAGCATATGAGAACGTCTCTCTCTCTCTCTCCCTTTTCCTCTTCCTCTCCCCTCTCCCTATCACTTTCTCTCCTATAAAATAAATTTTAAAAATTTTAAAACACACAACTCAAATCCAAGTCTTAGAAAAGAAGGGGGGGGGGGCATAGCAGGTGAAGCCAGTCTGCAATACAGGCATCCCATGTGGGTGCTGATTCCAGTCCTGGCTGCTCCACTTCTTACTCAGCTCCCTGCGATGGCCCGAGAAAGCAGTGGGAGATGGCCCAGTTCCTTGGGCTCCTGCACCTGCGTGGGAGACCTGGAAGAAGCTCCTGGCTCCTGGTTTCAGATCGGCACAGCTCTGGCCATTGCAGCCATTTGAGGAGTGAACCAGTGGATTGAAGACTTCTCTCTATCCCTCTCTGCCTCTGCCTCTCTGTAACTCTGCCTTTGAAATAAATAAATAAATCTTAAAGAAAATAAAAGAAATGATTAGGTCATTGTCTAGTTTTCTTCAATGCCATTATATAGGAGTTACCAAGAAGAATTTCCAGAATTTAGCTACCTGCTCAGTGGGTAAGTTACTGTTAGCTTCCTTTTTCTTTTCTTTTCTTTCTTTTTTTAAAGATTTGTTTTATTTAGTTGAAAGGCAAAACTACAGAGAAAGGGAGAGAGAGAGAGAGAGAGAGAGAGAGAAAGAGAGAGAGAGAGAGAGAATCTTCCATCTTCTGGTTCATGCCCCAGGGCCAGGAGCTTCTGTGTCTCCCACATAGGTGCAGGGAACTAAGCACTTGGCCTGTCCTCTATTGCATTCCCAAGCACGTTAGCAGGGAGCTGGATCAGAAGTGGAGCAGCCAGAACTTTTTTTTTTTTTTGACAGGCAGAGTGGACAGTGAGAGAGAGAGAGACAGAGAGAAAGGTCTTCCTTTGCCATTGGTTCACCCTCCAATGGCCGCCGCGGCCGGCGCACTGCGGCCGGCGCACCGCGCTCGTCCGATGGCAGGAGCCAGGAGCCAGGTGCCAGGTGCCAGGTGCTTTTCCTGGTCTCCCCATGGGGTGCAGGGCCCAAGCACCTGGGCCATCCTCCCCTGCACTCCCGGGCCACAGCAGAGGGCTGGCCTGGAAGAGGGGCAACCGGGACAGAATCCGGCGCCCCGACCGGGACTAGAACCCGGTGTGCCGGTGCTGCAAGGCGGAGGATTAGCCTGTTGAGCCACGGCGCCGGCCACAGCCAGAACTTTAACCAGCATCCATATGGTATGCCAGCGCTGCAGGCGGTGTCTTAACCTTCTATGCCTCAACACCAGCTCCTAATGTTAGTTTTCATTCTTGCTGTTTGCTTGGCTGTTCATTTCTCTTTTTTAAGATTTATTTATTTATTTGAAAGAGTTACAGACAGGGTGAGGCAGAGAGAATGAGAGAGAGAGAGAGAGAGAGAGAGAGAGAGAGAAAGAGAGAGAGAGAGGTCTTCCATCCGCTAGCTCACTTCCCAAATGGTCAAAATGGCCAGGGCTGGGCCAGGCAGAAGCCAGGAGCTTCATCCGGGTCTCCCACATGGGTGCAGGGGCCCAAGTATTTGGGCCATCTTCTGCTGCTTTCCCAGGTGCACTAGCAGGGAGCTGAATCAGAAGTGGAGCAGCTGGGATAGGAACTGGCACCCATATGGGATGCCAGTGTCCCAGGCTGGGGCTTAACCCATTATGCCACAATGCTGGCCCCTCTGCTGCTCATTTCTTAAAGCAGGGAACATTTGTTGAGTATGTAGAATATCCCTGGCACTTGACATATAGAAAAAGTAAGCTACAGTTCTTACCTTCTAGTGTATAATTTATCTAATGAATAGGAAATTATAATACAGCATGCTTAACCTTAGAGATAGATTTTCATACGATTATTATTATCCAAGACAATGCTGTATTAGCTGAAAATTTTACATCAAGATCCTGAATTTGTTTCTGAAATAATAAGCTCTAGGTTTTTAATCAGCTAGGAAATTGTGATTGACTTGATGGCCGCAGCTTTGGTTACAGACCTCCTGGAATACTTGAATGTCAATATAAACCTTGCTCCAAAAAAGCCAAATTACACATGGCCAGACTTCCTTTTCAGTTCCTATATGATACTTTCCTGAAATCCTTACTTTCAAAGCTCTTATTATTTTCTTTTCATGTTCTCTTTTAGCTTAGGACCAGTTCTGTGTTTTACATGGTTTTCATTTTGTGTGTAATTTCTCAACCATTTGGAGGTCTTGGAATCAGTTCTTTTTTCAAAAAAAAATATTTCTTTATTGACTTGAAAGGCAAGAGTGACAGGGAGGAAGGAGAGATAGAGATCTTCCATCTGCTGTTTCACTACCCACATGCCTGAAAGAGCCAGGGCTGTGCCAGGCTAAAGTCAGGAGCCAGGAAACCCGCATCCCGTAACAGAGTGCCTGGTCACAGCTCTACTCCTGATTTAAGCATGCTTGCTAATGTGCACCCTGGGAGGCAACAGGTGATGGTTCACGTACTTGGGTCCCTGCCATCAATGTAGTAGACCAAAATTGAAGCCCCAGCTTCTGGCTTTGGTGTAGCCCAGCCCTGGGTGTTTCAAGCATTTGGGAAATGAACCAGGGAATGGATCATCTCTATCTTTCTCTTTTTCACTTTTTCTTTCTCTCTGTTTCAAATAAAATAAAAATAAATTTTTTAGGAAGAAAGAAGGAAGGAAAGAAAGAAAGAAAGGGAAGAAGGAAGGATGGAGCCGGTGCTGTGGTGTAGCAGGTAAAGCTGCCGCCTGCAGTGCTGGCATCCCATATGGGCGCCGGTTTGAGCCCCGCTGCTCCACTTCCGATCCAGCTCTCTGCTGTGGCCTGGGAAAGCAGTACAAGATGGCCCAAGTCCTTGGCACCCTGCACCTACGTGGGAGACCTGGAGGAGGCTCCTGGTTCCTGGCTTCAGATCAGCACAGTTTCGGCCATTGTGGCCAATTGGGGAGTGAGTGAACCAGTGAATGGAAGACCTCTCTCTCTCTCTCTCTCTCTCTCTGCCTCTCCTTCTCTCTTGGTGTAACTCTGACTTTCAAATAAATAAATAAATCTTTTTTTTAAAAAAGAAGGAAGGAAGAAGGAAGGAAGGAAGGAAGGAAGGAAGGAAGGAAGGAAGGAAGGAAGGGAGAAAGGATCTCTGGGACAGCGACTCCCTTTCCTTCCATGTATTCCCTGATTTGGTCATGTGTGTCTGCTAGGTTATGAGCTCTCTCTAACTCAAACTCCAGGAAATCATTTCCCTTGTTGCTTGGATGATATTCCTCAAGTCTTTGTGGGATGGAAAATATCATGTTACTGAGTCTTCAGGGTGTAGTTTAAAAGAATATTGTTCTTTGCCAAGGATATCTCTAGCCTAGTTGGACTTTCAGTATATGGATTTTTTCATTTTCCAGCCATACCTAACCTTGTGTATTATACCGACATAATTATAATCAGAAATTTGACTTTGATCAGGAACTTTATTCAGTTCTATAGCAAACTGTTAGCTTGATTCACCTGAATTACCTGATTATTGACATACACAGACTAATTTAATTAGAGAAGGTTTGAGTTTTTTTTTTTGAAAGGCAGAGTTACAGAGGGGCAGAGGCAGATAGAAATAGAGAGAGGTCTTCCATCCGCTGGTTCACTCCCCAGATGGCCGCAATGGCCAGAGCTATGCTGATCCAAAGCCAGGAGCAGGCGCTTCCTCTGGGTTTCCTACACGGGTGCAGGGGCCCAAGCACTTGGGCCATCTCCCACTGCTTTCCCAGGCCATAGCAGAGAGCTGGATCAGAAATGGAGCAGCCGGAAATTGAACAAGTGCCCACAAGGGATGCCAACACTGCAGGTGGCAGCTTTACCCGCTATGCCACAGCACTGGCCCCAAGAGAAGGTTTTAATACTTAAAAGATGGGCTGAACAGGTTTTTCCTTTTTGACTCCCTCAGGATAACAGTAATCTATAGGCAATGTCAGTGGCTACAACTGGCCTTTCTCATTTCACTTTGGTTCCATTTACTGCTCCTTTTTTTGTTTTAAATATATGTATATTTAAAATATAAAATACATATAATATATATTAGAAACATAATTTATGTGCACAGTAGCTATACAGCAACATTTGCAGTGGAAAAACTGTTTTTCAGGTTAGAGGATGGGGATAATTATTCTGGACAGGAAAAATGTGCTTTGAAATATGAAAGTAAGAGGAAGGCAGAAAAAATTTAAAAGGGAGGAAAACTTTATGTGAGTATTTATAAAATCCTGAGCTCTCTTGACTGTATTCCTAAGGAAAGATATATTGAAGATGTAATCTATTTGGGA